>JAAAKG020134491.1:0-13823 GCA_010014905.2 Druon quercuslanigerum | reverse complement strand
GGGGGGGTTACAAAACCAACGGTTACAAACTGATGGGGGGGGGGGCTTAAAGTAATGTTACACGTATCTTCACCTTTAAGAATTTAGAATTTTTTTTTCCAAAAGTACATATAGTAACGTTTTTGGTACAATTCAAGATGATAAATGTTTTTGATCGAAAATTAATCTTTTCGTTTCAAAATTCATACTTTTAGTTAACACTTCAACTTTTTGGATGAGAACTCTTGAATATAATTGAAAATTTGTCTTTGTTGGTAGCCAATTATACTTTTTTAGTTAAAAATTCAACTTCTGAGTTCCACATTCTTAAATTTTGGTAATTCGTCTTTTTTGATTGTCAAGAATTTTAGAACTTTATTGAACATTTGTTGTTTTGGCAGAAACTTATTATTTTTGTTTAAAAATTCGTGTTTTTAATAGAAAATTTTAATTTTTGCTCGAAAAATATTAAATTTTGTTAAAAGTTTGTTTTTTTTCTTTAGAAAATGAATGTTTTTGTTTGAACAATCATATTTTTAGTTACCACTTCAACTTTTTGCCTAAGAACTCTTGAATTTTATTAACTAGTCGTCTTTTTGGTTATTTATTTATTGGTTCAAAATTCTTAAATGATGTTATAAAATCGACATTTTTGGTACTAATTTAAAGTTTTTGTTTAGAAATTTTTTTTTTCTAGATGAAAATTCAACTTTTTGGTTTAAAATTTTTGAATATTGTTAAAAATTCATCTTTTTAGTTGTCAAAAATCTTAGAACTTTATTGAAAATTTGTTCTTTTGGCAGTAACATAATCTTTTTGTTCAGAAATTCACGTTTTTTAATAGAAAATTTAAATTTTTGCTCGAAAATTATTGAATTTTGTTGAAAATTAGTTTTTTGTCGATAGAAAATTAATCTTTTTATTGCAAAATTTATATTTTTAGTTAACACTTCAACTTTTTGGCTGCGAACTCTTGAATTTGATTAACAATTTGTCTTTTTGGTAGTAGAGTAATAATTTTGAACAGAAAATATTCTTTTTTTTAGTTGTAAATTCAACGTTTGATTCAGAATTTTTGAATTTTGTTTAAAAAATTCGTCTCTTTTTGGTACTAAGTTATTTTTTGTGTTTAAAATTGCATCTTTTTTAGTTTAAAATTCAACTTTCTGGTTGAAAAGTCTTAAATATTATTGAAAATTTGCCTTTTTTGGTAGCAACTTATTCCTTTTTTGTTAAAATTCAACCTTTTGGTTCAAAATTCTTAAATATGTTAAAAAATTCGTCTTTTTTGGTACAAAAATATCTTTTTGCTTAGAAATTCTCCTTTTTAAGATGAAAATTCAACTTTTTGGTTTAGAATTTTTGAATATAGTTAAAAATTCATCTGTTTTAATTATCAAGAATTCTAGAACTTTATTGAAAATTTTTTCTTTTGGCAGTAAATTAATCTTTTCGTTTAAAAATGCACCTGCTTCTTAAAAAAATTAAAAAATCGTATTTAAAGTTGAACTTCTTCCTTAAGAGTTAAATTTTCTGTTACTTTCTTAAGAATTCAACTTTTTGGTCAAGTTCTTACATTTTATTTTAAAAAATTTCTTTTATTCTTTTATTCACAAATTTTAAATTTGGTTAAAAGTTCATCTTTTTTAGCTTAAAGTTCAAGTTTTTTTGTTGAGAATTCTTAAGTTTTATTAAAAATTTGTCCTTTTGGTAGTTAATTTTTCTTGTTGCTGAAAAATGGTCTGTTTTGTTTTTTAATTATTCTTTTTGCTGTGAAATCCTTTTTTCGTTGAAAATTTTAATTTTTGCTTCATCATTCTTCAATTTTTCTAAAAATCATCTTTTTAGTGAAAAAATCAATTGTTTGTTTGATAATTATTTAATTTGATTGAAAATTCAACTTTTTCGTTGAGAATTCTTGAATTTCGTTTAAAATTAGTTTTTTTCGGTAAAAGTTAATCTTTTTATTTAAAAATACACATGCTTGTTTAAAAAATTAAAAAATCGGGTTTAAAGTTGAACTTCTTCCTTTAAAGTTAAAATTTCTGTTACTTTCTTAAGAATTCAACTTTTTGGTCGAGTTCCTGCATTTTATTAAAAAGATTTCTTTTTTGGTAGTAAATTAATTTTTTTGTTTATCATTTTTTTCCTAATTGAGAATTTAACTTTTTGTTACAGAATTATTGGATTTTGTTAAAAATTCGTCTTTTAGGTACTAATTATTCTTTTTGCTTAGAAATTCTTCTTTTTTAGTTGACAATTCAAATGTTTGGTTCACAAATTTTAAATTTGGTTAAAAATTGGTTAAAACATTTGTCCTTTTGGTAGTAAATTAATCGTGCTGTTTAAAAAATGGTTTGTTTTGTTTATTTAATTAATCTTTTTGCTTTGAAATCCTTTTTTTTTGTTGAAAATTTAACTTTTTGCTTCAAAAATCTTTAATTTTGCTAAAAATGTATCTTTTTAAGTTCAAAACGTACCTTTTCTGCAGAATTCTTCAATTTTGTTAAAAAATCATCTTTTTTAATTAAAAAAACAGTTTTTTGGTTAATAATTATTTAATTTGATTGAAAATTTAACTTTTTGGTTGAGAATTTTTGAATTTCGTTAAAAATTAATTTTTTTGGTAGAAAATTAATCTTTTTGTTTAAAATTGCACCTGGTTGTTTAAAAAATTAAAAACTTGAGTTTAAAGTTGAACATCTTCCTTAAAAGTTAAAATTTCTCTTACTTTCTTAATATTTCAACTTTTTGGCCGAGTTCTTGCATTTTATTTTAAAAAATTTCTTTTTTGGTAGTAAGTTAATTTATTTTTTTATAATTTTTTTTTTAATTAAAAATTTACCTTTTTATTAGAGAATTCTTGGATTGTGTTAAAAATTCGTCTTTTAGGTACTAATTAATCTTTTTGCTTAGAAAATTTTTTTTTTTTAGTTAAAAATTCAAATGTTTCGTTCACAAATTTTGAAATTGGTTAAAAGTGCATCTTTTTTAGTTTAAAATTCAAGTTTTTTTGATAAGAATTCTTAAACTTTATTGAAAATTTGTCCTTTTGGTAGTTAATTATTCCTGTTGTTCAAAAATTTGTCTGTTTTGTTAATCGATTACAATTATTGCTGTGAAATTATTTTTTAATTAAAAATTTAAAATTTTACTTCATCATTCTTCAATTTTCTTAAAAAATCATCTTTCTTAGTTGGAAAATCAAGTTTTTGGTTCAAAATTATTTGATTTAATTGAAAATTAATCTTTTTTGGTAAAAAATTATTTTTTTTATTTGAAAATTCAACTTTTTGATTAAGAATTCTTGCATTTGGTTAAAATTTTGTTTTTTTCGGTAAAAAAAGTTTTTTTTTGTTAAAAAATTACTTTGACAATGAAAAATTTACCTATTCCATTTTTGGTCAAAAATGGTTCTTTTTGTCATAAAAAATTAAACTTTTTGTTAAAATTGATTTATTTTGTTGAAATTAGTTCATTATTGAAAATTTATCTACTTAAGTTGAAAATGTACCTTTTGGGCTTACAGTTTCTTTATTTTATTTTAAACTCTTCTGTTTTTGTATAAAATTGAACTTTTGATTCAAACTTCATATTTTCGATTTAATAATTCAACTGTTTTGCATAAAAAGTTCGGCATTTTGTCTTGAAAGTTTAATAATTTAGTTTAAAAAAATCACCTTTTTGGCAGAAAATTATTTTTAAAATAGTTTAACTTTTTTTTTTTAATCAAAGTTTAGCTATTCTATTTTTGTTAAAAATTTAAATAATTTAAATTTCTCATAGCTGGTTTTGCGATTTCAGAGTAGTTTTTATTGGATTTTACACAGGTTTTTATTAATTTCAAGCTCGCAGGATGATAGAAAATTGAAATTTATGTGCGAAGGGTCTAAATTTTTTAAATTAATTTCTTAATACTTATAAACAAAGATAAAAAAAGTCTTTTTTGTTGAAAAAATTCATTATTCAAAAAACTTTCTATTATATCCTTATGAAAATGGGTACATGAGGGTTTTTAAGGTCGCTGACTACGAATCTGGACTTATATTTTGAAAATTCAAAATGGCGGATCCAATATGGCTGCCGAAATTAGGAATATTTTTGGATTGTATCTGAAAATTGGTATACAGGGGTTTTTGGGGTCAGTGATCACGAATATGAACTCAGACTTTGGAAATTCAAAATGGCGAATCCATGATGTTGCCGATAACTTGGAATATTTTTGGATTTTTTTCTTAAAATTGGTATACAGAGGTTTTCGGGGTCGCTGATCACAAATCTTAAATCAGACTTTGAAAACCCAAAATAACGCATCCAATATGGCGGCCAAAATAAAAAAGTTTCCTGGATTTAAAAACAAAATTAGTGTACAAGGATATTTGTAATCACTGATCACGAATCTGAATTCGTGATCAGAGATACCAAAAACCCCTGTACACCAATTTTCAAAAAAAAATTCTATATTTTGGCCGCCATATTTGATCCGCCATTTTGAATTTTCAAAATCTGAGTTCAGATTCGTGATTAGCGACCCCCAAAAAAACTCTGTATACCAATTCTCAAAAAGGATACAAAAAACTTCCAAATTTAGGTCGCCATATTGGACCCGCTATTTTGAAATTTTAAAATCTGAGTTCAGATTCATAATCAGCGACTTCAAAAACCCTTGTGTACCAATTTTCTTGAAAACTCGTTTCCCTCAAAAATGTATGCCGCAAAGTGTTAAATTTCAATTATCCCCGGACTAAATAGCACATTAAATTTAATTAGGCACATTTCACCACTGACTTTAAAAATAATTTTTCAATTTTACTTTTTAATTTATTACCGAAGCTTGTAACTAATGACACAGTACCGTATACAATTTAGACATATTTGCAACTTTACTCCTTTTAAACACACACAAAATCAGTATAAATGTAAAATTGGAATTTACCTCAATGCTAAGTTACTTTTGGGGGAGGGGGTAATAAACAAATTAAAGAGTTGTCAACGAGGGGGAGGGAGGGAGGGGGGGTCAAAATTGCCCAAAACTGGTGACCTAGTTTATGAATGATACCTAATGGGTAAAATAGGGTAATATTCAGCTGGATAATTGATGGGGTGGTAAAATTTCTACGTCCAGCAGGGAATGTTTGATTCTCCACGGAGTGTTTACCCCTCCATGAATTACTCAGCTGGACATCACCGCGGAGAATCTTGGGGTATTACTTTGATATTGAAGATGGATCAAAGTCATTTGCAGCAAGGTGATACTTATTTAATTAAAATGATTTAGATAAAGTATCAAATTTTTATGAAATTTGTACGTAAATATTGAATTTCTCGTTAGTGAGATATTCGAAAGAAAAAACAACACGACACATCAGGAGCGAAGAAGATAAAAGAGGAAACTAAGCGGCTACTTACTGGACGTTGTCTGTCGAGAGGATCTCAAGTTAATTTGTTTTGTTCCTCTTCCATTTAATTTCACTTTCTTTGGCTTTTCTGAAAATAAGAAAAGAGTTTTGTTATTCCAGATGCTGCATTTTTCTTTTTTTTCAATTTGTACAAATTGGTTTAATATATACAGAAGCGAGCTAATTTCAACCTGAATTTTTTTTAAAGCGTTTAAATTATTTCAAAAAATTTAAATGATTCAAAGAGATTTCAAGGGATTCAGAAGTATTGCAAAAGATTTAAACAGCTTTAAAGAGATTTCAACAAGAGGTTTTTAAACCTTTTTAATTATGATTTCAAACGATTTCAGAAAATATCAAATATTTCACAGGATTTTTATGCGATTTTCGTTAATACGAAAAAAGTCCAAACTGATTACAATATTTCTATATTGTAAATAATTCTTAAAGAATTTTAACGAATTAACAGGAATTCTGTACAATTAATGAGTATTTTACTAAGGCATACAACTTGGTATTTTAATGAAATTCTTAGAATTTCTGAGGTATTTATAGAAATTTTAATATCTCAAAAGATTTTATATAATTCTGAAGTGTTTTATAATTTAAAAAAAAATTTAGTGAAATTAAAATCAAATTTAAAGTTCTATTTAACGTTCAATAATCAGATTAATATGCAGAATACCTGAAAATAAAACTAAGAATCCAATGACCAAATTTGGACAACCACCATAAAATGTTCGTATTGAAATTTGAAACAACACAAAAATTTTCCTAAAAAAGAAAAGAAAGAATTTATTTTTTTGAACAAAAATCAGAAAGATTTTATTATTATTGAATTTATTATTTTTATTATTATCAAATCATAATAAAAAATCGTTTGTAAAAAATATTGACCAATTTTTCGGCACTCATACATTACCCTTATATACATTTTTTTTTCTTTTACTTTCCCTATTTTTGATGTGCTTATAATGGATGCTCGAGTATTTTTTATTTAATTTATTTCATTATTTACCTCGATAAGAGTGCTGCATGTATGCTAAAATGTTGGTGATTATTTTGTACAAATATTTTTTTATTGTGAATTGATAATAATAAAAGTGAAAAAGACGAAAAAAATAAAAAAAGAGAAAGAAGGGGATTTTGTTGGTAGCCTTTTTATTTTTCTTCCCTTTTCTTTATTTTTGTCCAAAAAAAGAAATTTTTCTGTTTTTTTTTCTAATGATTTTTATCTTCTTTCAAATTTCAATACGAAAATTTTAGGGTGGTTGTCCAAATTTTGTCGTTGGATTCTTGGTTTTATTTTCAGGAATTCTACATATTATTTTATTACTTTTAAATGGATTTCAAAGAACTGATTTAGAAGAATTAAAGGATTTAAATGATTTAGAAATATTTTCAAACATTTTAAGAAATATTAAAGGATTTAAAATGATTTAGGGCATTTTAGAATATTCCTAAAAATTATCAAAATATTTGAATTTTTTAAAGTAAATTCCAAGGATTTTCATTATTTTTAGATATATCCAAAAATTTCAGTTAATTTTATAAAAAATTTTACAATATCCGAAAACTTTGAAAGGATATCATGGCATCTAAAAGGTTTTAATATTTTGTACAATATTTCAAGTTTTTTATTTATTTTTTTATTATTTTAACGATTCTTGTGATTTTGAAAGATTCAAAGGAATTTTCAAGAGATTTAAATAGGTCATGTAATTTCTAGAGATTTGAATAATTTTCAGATATATTCAAAAAATTTAATGCGGTTTAAAAAAATCTCCTCTAATTTCGAAAGACTCAAAAGGATTTATAGGAGTTAAAATATTTTCAAGTATTTCAAATAATATAATGAGATTGCATGTAATTTCACGAAATGTGAAGGAATTTTGTTAAATTTTAATAGATTTCAAAGAATTTATTTACAAAAATGAAGGGTTTTCAAAGGTTTCAAGAGATTTGTAATGGGTTAAGGCAAATCCAAAGGTTTTATAGAATTTCAAAGATTTTAGGGTAATGAAAAATATTTCATGGAATATTCAATAGATTTCAAGAATTTGAAAAGATTTCTATGTATTTATAGTATTTCAGGGTATTTTCAAAAATGCAAAAGAACTTTAAATAATTTAAAAAAAATTAAATAATATCCAATGACTATACGATAAAAAAATAATTGATACAGTTTTAAATAATTTGGAAAGATTTTATAGAACCTATCAGAATTTAGGATAGTTAAAAATATTTCAAGGGATTCTTGAAATATTTGACGGATTTCATACGATTTTAAAGGTTTTCAATTATTTTAAGGGATTGTGAAAGCTCTTAAGCTGTTTTAATAAAGATTTCAGGATATGAAATGATTTTATAATGTTTCAAGTGTTATCAAAAAATTTTGTAGGATTTAAGGAAATTTAATAGGATTTCTAAGATGTGTGTTTATCCTCATATTATCACTATTCAGGCAATTATAAAGTTGCACTTTTTATAAAGATTATAAAAAATTGAAAAATATTTTTTACATTTATATATAAATACGAGTTTGGAAAGTGCGCATGCGTGGAGATATAATTACTAATTGTATTAGTGTATTCTTTTTAATTATCAGTAACTGAATTCTAGGTTCAGCAATAAGAGGAATTTGAGCTGAAAATTAGTTACATTTCACTAATTCCAATTTGAAGAGTATATTTCGCTGAGACTAGAATTGAATCGATTCGTATTCTTGTCGTGAAATATCCGATAAATTGAGAACTAGCCGCTTTTACGATCTGGAAAAGAGGAAGTACTTGAGAAAAATTATTGGTTCCGCTCTGATTGGAGAAATGAATTGCTAACGAGTCACTAAACGATCGAGAGGTTTGCCTCTTTCACTGGGGACGGTTTATAACTCTAAACATGTAGCATTTCATTTATTTTAACTCTCGGTTTAAAGTAAAGTTGCGAACCAACTTTTTTTTCCGATCCTTGGAGCACATAAAAAGATACGAAAATTTTTTTTTTAATTTTAGAAATTTATTTTTAGCAATCTAAATAATCTGCACAGGTTTTTAAAGAATATTGTCAAATAAAAAAGGTCAAATAGAGTTTTGAAAATTGTCAATACTATAAATAATAATCATTATGTAATTATCGCAAGTAAATCGCAGATTCAAATATATTAGAGAATTATTTCACAACAGTGCTGTTAACTCGAAAAACTGTAACGTAACTTTGCAAAGAATACAATCAATTTAGACATAATGGCATTCTCTAAATTATTCGACGGCTTTTTCTAGCTTCAAAAATTAGAAAAGTACCATAACTAGCTAACAGCTTTCTTTCGTAATATTTAGGAGCAGAAAAAAGTTTTTATTTTGAGGAACCCCTTGCCAGATTAATAAGAATTATGAATTTAAAAATAATTATTCAAACTGTTCACTTGCTGTTAAAAACAGAATTTTGAGGAATTCCGCAAACAAGAAAATGAGCAGACATTTGTAAAAATTGCTTGATGCCAATGAAGCGTCACCTGATTTGGTAACATCTTCTAAAAAAGTATGCAGTTTTTTAGAGTTTATTAAGTCATAAACTTGTTCAGAATAAAAGACTACTAAACTATAAAATATTGATTTTAGAGCAAATATATTTATTTTTGTTGTCAACACTCATTTAGATCATGTCTCTATTTGTTATGCCTTTAAAGATGATTTTGAATATTTATAGTTCTTTTCTCAAACTGAAATAAATTACAACAAATAAAAGTCAGCACTCAATATCATCAATTATGATGATATTGATCATGAATATCATCAATTATGATGAGAGTCATCCTAAAGTATCAAAGCAAATGCGAGAAAAAATAATTGATAAAAGAAGAAGCAAACTGATTATAAAATTGAGGTGGTATTGTTATTGTTTAAAATATTTATTTTGGAATTGTCCGTCTAGTAATATGTAGTTTGTTAGTAGTAGCGAATAGAACATATGGTACGGTTTTGGAGACAGCAACGGAAATATGATGCTTGGGCCGAA
This sequence comes from Druon quercuslanigerum, assembly GCA_010014905.2. Classification (NCBI taxonomy): domain Eukaryota; kingdom Metazoa; phylum Arthropoda; class Insecta; order Hymenoptera; family Cynipidae; genus Druon; species Druon quercuslanigerum. Next base: position 4,431 of record JAAAKG020134491.1, on the reverse strand, counting down.
GGTTTGAAGGAACTGGCTAGCTTGGTTTCCGGTTTTATAAAATGTTTATTGTTCATAATAAGTAAATCCGGAATACGATTTTTACATAGTTTCTTTCTTATCAGGTGCCTAGTTCCTAAAAAGGAAAACTTGACCCTGTCTAACTTAATTTATGATGATGTTACATTGATAGTAATCCTGAATGTACGTAAAGAAAAATAAAAAGAGATATCCCGAAGAATGCTGGAACTGGCATTTGCATTTAAAAATATACTTTATTATTCATGGAAATATACCTAGGGAAATATTAGTTTGTCCACCTATACATGTATGTTGTTTTATTATGATACCTATTTACAATCTGGAAATGGAACACTAATTAGTACTGGCTTCAATTTGTTTAAATTTTTAATTTCATTTTTTTCGCAAAAACAGATATGGTACAGTATATAAACCAAAATTTGCAGAAAGTTGTTCAGTTCTCGAGATTGCCTTAGATACTAAGAAAACATGAATTAAAGTTTAGGAATGATAACAACTTAAAAGTAGGGTAGATGTTGAGACTCTCCTAGCAGCATTTGATAGGACATGTTATGTGTAAGCTGTTATTTTCTCAATCTGTTTGGTAGTATTTGGTTAAGTTCTAGATATGATTCCTAACATTTCTAAATTATATTCTATATTTAGGTATGCAACCCTATCTCTTGGATAAGCTTTGGTGATCATTTGCAAACATTTTGTTTTGTATTCGTCGTAGCGCTTTTAGGTAAGAACTGTATGTTCCAGACCATATAGGTGACGCATATGCAATTGTCGGTCTAATAATTGCCTTTTAAAGGATTAATTTATCATTTATAGAAAAATTGCTTCGTCTACCTATTAGGCAGTGTAGAGTCCCTATCGTTACAAGTGCTTTCTTTTTGATTTTCTGCATTTCTTCTTTATATTTGAGTTTGGAGCTTTATACTAATCATAGATAATTACCGCTGCTTTTCGGTACCATTATGTTGTTCATGTACAAATTTTGAATAAATCCTTTTCTATTTTTATTTTTAAATATGAGGAGTTTGACTTTTTTCCCATTTGTTTTTAGTTTCGATTTATCAAAATAATGTAGAAGTATGCTGTTTGAGATTCACTCAAACTTTCTTTAAATTACTGTGTATATATTCCGGGGCAACATCCCCACTCCGCACGGGTTGGCCGGCGGTGCCGCTGGGCCAGTTGACCAGTACAGTTTGTCACGTCGGACTGTCAACTTCCCATGTGCAATTAGATATAATTTCGGTTTTTATATTTTTCGGTGTATCATTTATAATTCTCATCTCCTCTTATATTGTTTAAATAGTTGCAGCGAATTCAATCACATTCTTATTGTAAGATAATTGAACGAGTGATTTATTAAATGTCAGTAGAACATTCAGTGTGACTTTCATTTAACGAGAAAATAGGAAACACCCATTCAGTTTTATACATATACCTAAGTACAGTTATAAATTTTCTTTTGCTAAATGCGAAACTTTGTTTTTTTGTTTTTCTTTTTTTGGACGTTACGCTATTTGCTGTTACTACAAATGATCTATTTTTAAGATAGTATCAAAGGCATTTGTACTATTATAATTATTTACTCTGAATAGCTGCGGCAAAGTACCTTCATTTTAAAGAAATACTAATTGCTACAAAATTAAATATTGGTAAATAGCTTCTATTTTCTTATTTAAAAAGAGGATAATTTTTTCATAAGTGTTACTCAGTGTAAAAATTAGACTTAGGGTCTATAGAACTGTGTGCATAATTTTTTTTACCTGTATTATGCGCAGGTAGCACATTTGCCTTTTCACAACATGAGGGAAACTATGGTAAGTAAAAGCAAGCGTTAAAAATATACATCAACTGTAAAAAAGTTTTTTTAGGTAGGTTTTTTAAGACTCTATTTTGCATTTCATCTAACCTTGGTGCTTTTTAAACTTTGAATCTAAGAAGGACTTTTTTAATTTCTTCTGGAGTAACAAGATCGATGAAATCTCTACGTACTATTTGCTCTATAGTTTTCTGATATTTTCTATAGGCGATCTCGTCAGTTTCATCATGCCGTGTAGGATAGGGAGTGTATTAAAATTTATTTTAGTGAAGTATTTTGCCATTTTACAAAGGGAGTTATCATAGAGAGTAAAGTTTTCATGTTTATTGGACCAGTTTTCATTGTTATAATTTCCAGTTTTTCTATTGATGGTGTTAGCGAGTTTATTTTTAATTTTCTTTACTTTTTGTGGATCAAAAAACTTTCCTTAGACTATGTATCAACTTTATTAATTCTTTTACATCTTCAAGCAAATATTTTTGATTATCTTTAAGTTGACTTTGTGCTACAGATTTTTTAATGGCAGTGTGTATGGAACTGATGAGATCACCTGCAGCGTTATCGACTTCATCCTTGGAAATTGTCGATGCAGAATGGTAGTTTTCTACTTGTATGGTTTTTAAATTTATATCAATTTGCTTTTTTATGACGAAGAAAACTTTTTTGTTTAATTTGTATGGATTTAATATTTGTTAATGTAATTTCTACTGGCAGGTGATCAGAGTCTAGACCGTCTATCACATCCCCCGAGGTTCCACATAATGTTTTTAGTAACTCCTATGTCAGCAGTGCTTGGGGGCCCTTCGTTATATGCATAGAGGGTATACGGATTGGAAAAGATCGATTTATATAGCCTTGCTATTTCAGTTATTATTTTTTTGCGTTTAAATCTCCATGTGCTTAAACTTTGCTTCATTAGTTAAAATGTAAGTTTAGGTCTTTTACTTCAATCTTATTCTTTAGAGCTTTGTACTTTGAAACAATTACTGTAATATCGTCTAGTTTGATACACACAGCTTCCATACTATAAGAAAAATCAATTTTTCTTATCATTTAACTTTTTCTCGTTAATGATCATAATATCAACTTTATTATCACATGTAAATTGCCTGAGCTGACTGTCCTTATCAAATAGTTTATCTATATTTCCATAGCAAATAATAAGAGTGGAAATATCACGTCTAGTAGCTGCCATTTAAGACCTCATAAAATACTTGTGATTATGACATCGCGTCTTTAAATTTGCTAATTTAGAATTTAGAACACTAACGAGTCTTAAAATCTTATCTAGATCTACCAGTTGTCTCAACTTGTTGAATTCTTCCATAAGGTTTTGAATAAGGAATATCCCCTCAGATTTTTTTGCTTCAACCGTCAACGTAAAAAGCAACCCCTTTGTACCATGCAGATATGACGTCAAAAAAGAATCTTTTTGAAAATTTCAATTTTCAAAAGAATCTCTTGAGTTTTGGGCTCCTCAAAAATGCTCACTCCGATTTTTTGGCTTCAAACCTTAACGTTAAAAAGGAACCTTTATGTACCACATAGACACGATGTACGTTTCCAGCGACCTTTAATTTATTTTAAAAACTGGTAATATTAAAATTAATAACGATATTTTCTTGTTGTCAGAAGTTAATTTATAATACTTGATTCATACGTAATAAAATTTAACTTCATTTTATCACTTCTGGAAAAGACTATTTTTTGACAAGTTAATGTCTATTTGGTACATAATGGTTGCTTTTTATCGTTAAGGGTTGAAGTAAAAAAATCAGAGTGAGTATTTTCGATGTGTCTGAAAATCAGAGACTCTATTGAAAATGAAAAATACTGAAAAAGATTATTCTTTAAAAATTTCTTGTCTACTTGGTACATAGGGGCTGCTTTTTAGCACTAAGGGATAAGGCCCAAAACTCGCATTAGGTATTTTCGAGATGCCCTAAAATCATAGACTCTGTTGATATTGTAGGATTCTGGAAAAGATTATTTTTCGACAACGTAATGTCTATGTGGTACATAAGGGTTGCCTTTTAACGATAAAGGTTGAAGCCAAAAAATCAGAGTGGGTATTTTCGATGAGCCGAAAAATCAGAGTCTCTATCGGCACTGTGAAATTCTCAACAAGATTATTTTTTTGAAGTGCTGTGTCGACGTGGTACAGAGGGATTGCTTTTTATCGTTAAGGGTTGAAGCCAAAAAATCCAAGTGGGTATTTTCGAGGAGCTAAAAAATCAGAGACTCTACTAACAGTTCAAAATTCTTAAAAAGATTATTTTTTGACAAAGTAATGTCTATGTGGTAAAGAGGGGTTGCTTTTTATCGTTAAGGGTTGAAGCCAAAAAATCTAAGAGGGTTTTTTCCAGGAGCCAAAAAATCAAAGACTCTACTAACATTTCAAAATTCTTAAAAAGATTATTTTTTGACAAAGTAATGTCTATGTGGTACAGAGCGGTTGCTTTTTATCGTTAAGGGTTGAAGCCAAAAAATCAAAGTGGGTATTTTCCAGGAGCCAAAAAATCAAAGACTCTACTAACAGTGCAAAATTCTAAAAAAGATTATTTTTTGACAAAGTAATGTCTGCGTGGTAC
>JAAAKG020134490.1:0-13823 GCA_010014905.2 Druon quercuslanigerum | reverse complement strand
GACTTCTTACGATCTAGCAATATCGATTTATAAGATAAAAAATATATTGTGCGCCTAAAAATATGAGGGGAAAATACGGGGCAGATGCTGATGGATTGGAAAAAATTTTTTCAACCAGATGGTTTGGATACCATCTGGTCCCGGTTTTTTTATGGGGGCAGCACACAGCTCCTTGAAGCTATTTATGTTCTCTGAGTCTTCATCTAGTCTATGTTGCACTTCGTAGACTTCTCTCCAAAAGACTTCGACCTTCTTTGGTTTAAGCGGGATGCCGACTGTAACTGGAGGGTCTTCGAAGAGTCGAGGTGGGTCAGAGAGAAACTATTGGTTTTCTCTGACCCACGTCTCTGCATGCTCTAGACTTCTCTTTGCGTCACATAGCATCCGTATTCTCTCAACAATAGGCTGCCTGATGGTCAACAGCTTTGACTTGTTAAGCGTGTAACGACGGATCCGGAGTTCACGCTTGAACTTTCGAACCTTGGCGGTTGTGCCTATCACGCACTGAATGCGGAACGCGTACTGTCTTTCCCAGCTTATATTTATGGTGAGTTGATACAATCCCTCTTTTGGTCTTATGATCAACCGTTTGTTTTGTTTAACGGTTCGCATCGGCCAAAGCTCTCGCTGCATTATACACACAACAATTTGTAGTCCAGAGGTCGATTCCGCGGAAAATTCTCCGTGTCATAAAGCTTCGCTCTTCCTTTAGCGGCAGCCTACCGGCGGTTAGTCTTGTCACCTCTCTTTCTCTGCTGCCGGCTTATTGCATGGTTTCGCAGAAGTTAATGTGAAAAGTGCGATAGCTCTGGTTGTTTCTCGCACCACGGAGCCTGCAGTCGTGCAATGTAATTCTCTCGTTCAGGGGTTACACTCGCATCGTGGCATTCTAGCAGGTCGTGATTTTGTCGCTCCGTCCACGTAAAAGCACCAAGATTTTGCCGATCCATCGCATTGACTTCATCTTCATTGACTCCCCCAGCTCTAGAATGGTCGGCATTGTCGGCCTCCCAATTGTCGAGAGCCCTGCGCGTTCTATTGCTTTGAACGGCATTTACTACAAATATGTTTGGTGTTATCATTGTTGTTCCCACGAGAAATTAGGGAAAAGGGTTCGCTCATCCTTGTATAGCCCCGCATACAAGGATAAGGCTACGTACTCTGAGAAGTCGCCCGGTATCTCAAAGTCACCGTACTAGACACCTCACCCAGGTGCCATTCAGGTTTCAGCACAGGCTTCACACCTCCGCTTGGGGGCTAATTCTTTCGGGGTCACCGCTGGACAATTTTCCGCGAATGCCTATTAATTTTTTGTTAACATATTTAGCAGAAATCTTTGGTACAGGAACCTCTATCTGCAACCCGAGGATGCGCTCGGTGGCTTCGTCATAGACCCGTCGGTTTGATTATAGAGGAATCAAAACCGAACCAAATATATATGTGCATATACAGAGAGTGAAGAAAAATTGAGCTTTTTATTACATTTGAATGGACTTTAATACTACTTTCTTTTCTGATTCAAAAGAATTCTTCGCCTGATGGCAATTCTTCTGAGGTCAGAATACCTTTGCCTGTTGCTGTCGAAAGGTCGCAGTTTCCACTGCCTGGTGTTACTTGCTGGACGAATGCTATTAAAATAGGCAGATAAGTGCAAAGCAAAGGAAATTCATTTATCGGCAAAGTTTTAGAAGTTTCTTTTCGAAAGCTCTATCTTATGCCGGTGATACCCGGGGTATCCATGTGCTATAAACAGTTCTGTTAGGACTTTGACATCGTCCCTACCGAGCATGAGGATTTTCTTCGCTCGGTTAGAGTTTAGCTTTGTGCCAAAGAGAGTTTAGCCTCTCTGCAACCAGAGGTCAATCCCCACTCATTTTGATATACCTCTGTCAGCCAACTGTTAATTTCTTAAGTGTCTAACCTTTCGGAAATGTCTACAACTGGCTCGAGTCCAGTGAAATTTTCTCTTGGTGCTAGTTTTTCTAGCCTGTCCGATATCTCATTGAACTTTATGCCACTATGTCGAGCGGTACAAAGTAGAGTAACTCGGTGTTCTGTAGCTGGCTTATTTAATGTCTCAAAGCACTTCCATACTAATAGCGACAGGTAGTTGTTCCATTTGGGGCCATTGTATCAGCCCTGATGTCTGAGCAGACACGGATGATTCTTTTTTTTTGCCATACTCCTTTGTCTTGTAGGCGCAATAGAGTATGGCCATAATCTCAAATTTGAAAACTCTGGCGGAAGACCCCATCGCGATTCTGAATTCCATTCAATTCCTTCTACGATATACACCGGCTCCTGTATTCTCCTTGTTCCTGAAGTACTCTGTAAACCAGTTGTCGGCATCAGTGGGCAGCTATACCTCGCCATTAACCCATTGCTATTGCCTGAATAGGCTAACTAGATACTTCTTATCGAAGAGTTAGCGAGTGGGAATTTTGTCCTTGAGCATGCTTAAGGTCGGCCTCCTCGCGATGTCTGTTGAGGTCCACTTTGCTCTCGAGATCCTTCTGTCGTTTATCATATTTTAATCTCCAGGCCGTCTTCGTAGCCAAGGCCTTCATGTTAAGATAAAGGGGCTCAAAAACTATTAATGCCCCCAAAGCCATCTTAGGTGTTCAGTTCGAGGCATCAGCGACGTTCCTCAGAATCAGTTCAGCAGACAAACGTCGCACAAGTTATACTGGGTTGCAAGATCATTGTATAGACCCACATAAGTGTCTCCGGTTTTAAACCCCAGCTTGTCGCAATTGTTTTCCAGGGGCTCAGTCCACAACAGCTTCGTATCCAGAATGATTCCTAGATATTTCATTTGTTTTTTGATTTCTAGTTGTTGGCCTCTGTCATACTCGAATTGACCGATAGTCCAGCCTTCTTGCACCCCGAATTTACTATCCCCAGTGTATATCGTCCGGGTAGTCTATAACGTGGTAGCCCTCGCTCGTGAGTATATAATGTAGTTTATCTATCACCAAGCACCACAGCAGGGCCGATATAACGCCTCCCTGCGGACACCCCGAGTCAACGGTTCCACATAAAGTGATATCATTCTCATTCGTTTTAAAGTTTCTCTTGGCTAACATGTGACAGGTCCATTACACGACTTTAATAAGCACACCAGATGTAGTTATGGCCGCCTGGGTCATCTCTGCAGAGGTGCAATTGAAATCTCTTTCGAAAACTATTAAGTTTCCAATGAATTAAAAAATTGAGTGTCCTGAGATTATCAAAATAAAGAATTTAAGATCTTCCGTGTCATCTAAGCCTAAATCCTTCGATTTCTCAAATCGATTGATTGGTTCGGTTGATCCAAATTAAAAGCAAAGAGCCAGTACTTTTATAACAGAACTAAAACGCCTTTTTCACCTATTCTTCTTTGATAATTAAGTGTTTTCTACTTTTTCTCACTAACTTACCAGGTTCTCAATCTTCAATGTTAAACTCTAAAACTCTTGTTACTTTGGCAGTCTAAGCGCCTTTGATTCGTTTCTCTGGCTTCCTCATTCATGTTTTACCTCTCCCATGCTTATAGGTCATCACGTGGAAAATTATTGAATTATTTTCCTTTGGATGTCGATAACGTCGATTGGCACATGGAATTAAAAATGAAATCGCAATATCAGCCGCAGCCGCCTATCACCCTCATGTTAGTACTCGACAACTAAGCCGTGACTCCGGAATGTCTCAAAGCAGTGTTTTGAGGATATTCACACGTAATTAATATCATCCCTTTTATAGTTGACTGCATCACGAACTTCGTGTCAATGATTTTCAGAACCCAATGACATCTTTTCAGTTGGCGCTTCTATAGAAACAAGAGAACCCGAATTTATTTTTTCATGTATTTTTCTCATACGATTCATCTTTCACGAAACGCTTTCCGATTATTCGAAAAAGCATGCATTATTGGAGTGTAGAAAACCCACTCTGGTTGCGAGAAGTTGAGCGTCAGCGTTATTTTTCCATGAACGTTTAGTGTGAAGTAATTGGAGAATAATTTGTAGGTCCCTATTTTATGAATGGTACTTTAAACGGTGATAAATACAGTAACTTTTTGGAAAATGACCTTCCAAAATTGCTTGAAGACCTGAATATGTAAGTGCGGCAGAAAATGCGGTTTCAACATGACAGTTGTCCAGCGCATTATTCGTCAATCGCGTTTGAAGTACTGAATCGTGAATTCAAGGGTCATTGGATCGGCAGAGAAGGTGCGGTAAATTACCCTGCCCGTTCACCAATACGTACGTCGTCGAAATTCTTTTAATGTGGTTATTTAAAGAATCTAATTTATCAAAAAGTGCTAATAACTCTGGAAAACATTAGGCAGCGAATTAGGAGTACTTTCAAACAAATAAGACCAGGCACACTCCCCAGTTGTGTGAAAACTTTTGAAGTGCGGATTAACAAGTGGATCGAAGTGGACGGACACTATTTTAAGCATTTAATGTAAAATATTCAACGAAAGCAAGCACTCCGATGGTGAGAGGCAAGGAGACTTACCGGAAAAAGCACTCCGACTGTCAGATGTAAAGTTAATTCATTGACTGCTTACATAATTGGACTCATAAAGATAAAGTTGCAATTTAATGATAAAATTGAGCTTTCTAATGTTTCTACTCCACTTTGATCCCCTTCCCATGTGGGTTGAAGTGGTGCTGAAAATTAAATTGATTACAATTTAATAGCTCTCCTCACAGCAATCAACGCGTCTTTTTTATTTTTTGTTTGAAAGCGCATTTTTTGAACGGTCAAAAATGTCATTTTTTCCCATGCTGCGCCATCTGGTGCGAATCGAAAAAAAACTTTTCAAATAAAAGTTACGTCTTATTTTATGGAGATTGGTAATTTTTAGATGCGTAACTTTTGAGATATTTCAATATCTCATGATAAAAGAATCACCCTGTAGAGTTCAATTATTTTGTTATTGAAGTGCTTTATTACTTAGGCTTTGACATACAACCTGAGTATGCCCGGTATGTCGTGATTTTCTTAGGCAACGTCAGAAGTCAGAGCTCATGCTATTCGTAAAATTCCCTGGCAGATCGCTTATCTCTGATTTTATTTACAAGATCATAAGTCAATAGTGCAGCGAATCAATCAAATTATTCTTGTCGAGATATGCGTACAGTTAAAAATCAATCATCTATTCTAATAGTTTCGATAAAACATATAAAATAAATGGAGAAGAACAAGAATCGTGCAAATAAATAAAATTATAAATTTCATGAACAGAACGAATAAAAGCAATCCAATTTCTTTATCAAATTTTTACTGTTAAAAGCAGGGTTGTTAAATTTGCCGACTTATCCCCAATTGGGCAAATGGGAGTGAGAATGTGGAGACAAGAAGTTTGAAAAGTGGCTAGGCGAAAAATTGGGCGACTTTTTTCATCATTTGGGCGATTATTGACACTTGAAATTTGATCAATAAAAATTAGGGATACCTCTCTAACACTCCAATAAAAGAATTTTGTAATAAATTTTACATATCACTATTGTGCTTTATGATTGGCGAATTCGTACTTACCTGAGAGGAAGAATGTCTGCTGTCAGCCAATCATTAGTGATCACCATGATCATCTGTGATGTCCTGTTCCTAACTCTGACTGCCGGCAGTGGTAGACAGTATATCTGTCGAAAATCCATAAGGGTAAAAGAGAAGGACGTTTATAATCATTCTCTATATCTTTCACTCACTTTACACAAAACTGAGATAATTTCGTGTTTTTAACCTGCCTCTGTCTAATTTTTCAGTGAAAAAGCGTCGTCTGCTGTGTACTTGATAGCAGTGCGAAGAACAGGAAATTATTAATTAAATCTGTCTGGAAATCAGGACACGAAGTTTCTGAAAATATTGCAATTATTACTATTTAATTTATAAAATAATTGCACATATCGCGGGCAGATCAACATATATTTTTTGTGATTGAAAATAAAGCATTAGACACCCAGTCGAAATGTCACCATATTCGCTTTGATCTTAACGGAAGTTCACATGTTGTGAGATAGCAATGTCAGCTCGTCTGTAGAGAAGAAAGTAGGATGAGAGTTGACCGTTGGCCACCAGGCGAAATCCTGGCGCTGATTAACTTGTGGGCCGACTTGCTACCAAATGCATGGTGAAAATCAGAAAAGTGATATTTTACGGTAGTTCTACTATGACTTTCCTCATTGTTTGCAGGAAGAATAAAGTTAAATATTTTTAGAATCCAATAAGGAAAAATAAATGAGATTAAGGAAATTTAAAATGGTTCGCAGAGAAGTTAATGAAGTAAATAGAAATAAAATTCATTTTGGAGGATTTTGTTTAGATAATAAGTAACTAATTCCGCATTAATATGTATATAAAGTATTTTTTTTTAGAAAACAAACAAACTTGTTTAAATTTTACAGCAAAGTGAACAACATTAACAATTTTTACATTTTCACCAATTTTTTTTTAATTTTTTGCCCTGTTTAATTTCTTCAATATTTTATATTTGCAAATCTTTACACTATTTTTTCACTAATTTTTTCTTAATAGATGTTAAAATTATTGAACTTTATTCTTCCGGAGAAGAACGAAGAAAAGCATAGTATAACTATTTAAAAATATCACTGTTCTCCTTTTCACTAAGCATTTTGTAGCCCCTAAACTAGTCAAGAGTATCTACTTAAACGAAATAGAAAGTAGCATCACAATTGAGAAACATGCCTATATGAAATTGTGTATTTAAGAGCGGAACTGAAAACTCATTTCATACTAAAAGTAAGCTGATGCTGCATCACTTCGTATAGGATCGAATTGTTAGAGGAGTTCGTCAGGAGTAGCTGTTGAAAGCAGATAACCGAATATACTTACCGCATTACCCAGAGCTCCATGCGAGTGGGTGTTGGTGGTACATCACGCAACTGATACTCACGTACGACCCGTTAGCGGTATATACGTGCGTGCCGCTGTGGTGCATCATCGCTCCCGGGAGAACGCGATGTAGTGTCGCATTTGGGTTAGGGTGATAATTGTCGAGCCGTTACTGTTCCCTCTGTTGCGTGAATATAGCGTGCAAGCATTCCCTTGTTGCTTGAGTATGTACCGCTTGAAATACTGACGAGACCAATGTCCATACATCGATCAGCAAAATGGATTGGCAGCTCAGCTAACCTGCAATGCTAAATTTCATTCAGCTGTCTAATGCATCCACCATGCTATCGAAAATCGAATATCCTGATGCGATTACTTCATAACAACGTAAATTATCCAAACAACAACTCTCAATAACCCTGCTTATTCTCATAAGCCGTTTCTCCTTATTATCTTTCATGGATTATTCGACTTTCAAAATAATAAAGCAAAAGAGAATGCGAGTTTAAATCGGATGGGCCTTGAACTAAAGGATATTTTAAACTTCCTCTTGATTTGGAATTTCTCATAATAGGATTGACAACTGCTACTGACAACTCATGAAGTTCAAAAAATTGGATATAGGAAAATTGGTTTTTCTTTCTTTTTTATTACACACACATGTAACATTTTTTCCTAGTGTATTTCTATAACTTAAAAGCCTTCAGATGTTTTAAATATCTTTTGTTATCAACTGAGAATAGATAATTTAAAAAAATCAAAAACTCTCAGTTCTGCACAAATTTACTATGCTTACATTTATTCAGTTTTAGGAATAGAAAATTTCTTTCTAGTGTGTTTGCATGATCTGAAAATCTTCAAATATTTAAAATAATTCTGCCGACATTTTTCTGTAGATTTTGAAAATGTTTCTTTTAAACTGGGGTCCAGTAAACTTGTATTATTTCCTAGATTACTCATTAAAGGGCACCCAATAATATGAAATCTATGAAAATGATCATTTTTTCAAACACATTTTTATAATTCAGTCTCAGATGGTCTTAATCAATCGACACTAAATAATTTATACTTCTTTAGGATCCCAATACACTAATTTTTCACATAGGCTTCACAAGGGAAAATTTTTAACCAAATGAAAATGGTTGATATAATCACCGATTACAGTACACTCCCACTTATCGCATTACCGCTTATCGCGAATTCTCCCACTCGCTTTAATCCTATTACCGACTTTTCAAAAAATGTTGTTATTCAATGTAACCTATTTAATAATTTAGTTTCAGTTTATGAATTTCTATGTATTCCAGACAAATACAAATTCAACCCAAATTGTTTTATATGGAAACACGTACATGCCTATCCAGTCCAGACTTCTCAAGTTTTTAATTTTTTTGAATAAAGTTTGTTATAAAATATAAAGAGTTTAGGTTTAGTATGTAAATTTAACAGAATAACCTTTTGATGTTCTCTGCTACTTGTTTCTTCAACTGTCGAATTTTGACATTAACATTTTTGAATATATTCGATTTTGTAAACCAATCAGATATGAGGGCAAAGCGCAAGGGCAGAAAGACTTTTGATATTGTGGGGTAACTCAATTAACGCTAATCCCAGTCCTAGTCTTTCCCGATAAGTGGGAGGGTACTGTATTCTTAAAAAGTTTAATCCTCTCAACATTCGTAAATTGAGTGAATAATTTCAAAATATAAATTTTCAAGATTTAAAGGAGAAAAAATTGTTTAACTGCTGTTTTTAATTTGTGTGGTATTTTCCGGATCCACTAAAAGGGAGTTTATTGAGTAAGCAAAAAAAAAATGATTGGGTTTAAGTTATTTCTTAAGCATTCATTTAGAGCTGACTATACTTTATAACACAAAAATTGTAGCAAAAATGCTTCTTTTTTCACTTTTTTAAAACCGAGCTTTTTCTCTTTAAAACTCCACGTTGGTGTCAAAAGCCTGAGAGCACCGGTTAACGATAAAAATAAATATTAGGAAATTTATTTTTACGGAAAACGAAAAAATTGGGAGGGGGATCAATTACAAAAATCGAAAGTCAAATTTTTTGACACGGTCTCACAGAAATGAAAATATCTCGTGATTTAGTAGAATCACCATCAGTTTTCTTCAATAAAATATGCGATTGTAAGCAATTTTTATATGACCGCCACAAAAAGGAGTCAACGTTGGTCAACGTTATAAAAAAATGGTGTTTGTATTATACAATTAAATCGTATCGCTTTTCTATGACATCTTAAAGCTTCTTTACAATTATTTTTACGGTTTTAGAAATATCGATAATTGACAAAAATGTGATGTCGAAATTCAATATAGAGTAACTCCCATGGTTAAAATTTGTTTTTAATTCCTTGGGTGCGAAATGACTTGTATATAACTCTAATTTTGCAAAGTTTCATTACAATCGAAGGAATACTTGCAGTCTTGATATTTCTGGCTTATAAGGGAACTATTATTAAAAAAGCGTTATTACGATTCGAACCAAAACTATGCTTCTTATCGAAATTTTTATATCTTTTTTTGATGAAAGATATAATCTTCTAAAATGTTTTTCATGTCTCCCACAGATCTTCTGAACATTTTTGTTTTTTTATTTCTCATAACGTTTTTAACTATTAAAACAAAAATAATGCATCTTATCAAAAAATTCTGCCAAAAAATGTATAGATCTTTCTGAATTAAATAAACTTTCTTCTTAACATTTTCTTCGCATCTCGCATAGTTTGGCCGGAGAACTGAATTTTTATTTTTGGCAAGCGTTTTTAAAAGATAAAACTGCTGGTCACAAATGGTTGTCAAAAAACTTGTGCTTTCTTCTTATGCCTTGAAAAGGTGGGCCAAAGCTAAATCCAATCTTATCAGTCTTTCTAAACTTATCGTGCTTACAGGCTACAGACTAACAGAAACATCTAAAAATCGTTGTTCCTAACTCCGAGGGTCTCAAAATGTGAACATTTGTTTATAACCATGAAAGTCAAATTTTACATAAGATTAATACCTTCTCATTAAGATGAGAAGTTAAAAAATCTCGAATCAAACAAAATTTACTTGAATCAAAGAAATTGCCGTATTGAATACGTCCTATAAAACATTTCGTCAATCAAAAAATGGTTTCATCCCGTTTTTCGTGAGAGGATCAATGATAAAAAAAAACTCGTGAAACCTCGTTGCTGTTGTCACTAAGGTTTAGACCGCCGTACCATGGTGACTTGGTCTTGGTATGGACACAAGGAGAACAGGTTCTGATAAGGGATTAAGATGTCCGGTTCGGATATTCATCAACCCTGGACGTGCCAATGCACAGGTCTCCATACATTACACTGTAATTTTGATGTCTTCCTTCGATCCCTTTCTTAGGGCGACAAGCAAGGACACCGTGTGAAGAAATTTTGCAGTCTCCTGTGACAAGCTCAGGTCCTTATCAGGTCACTGCAGCCTCGTGTTATGAATGAGGGCAAGCAGACCGACCTCGTAACGTCCTGAGATGCGGTCGGTCCCTAAAGGACCTCGACTACCTTTCCAGTGACGGGGGTTCCTCCATACGTGGCTCCCATATTCTTCGGAGGAGTAGGGGTAGGGGCCTGCCTGAACGCTGACGCCTGACTCTTGTGGATTTTGCACGATGAGGAGATTCAAAGGAAACATATACGGTAAGGAGGAAGTTTAGAGCTGAAAATTATCGGAAGAAAGACACTTCTTTGTTTTTACGAATTGTGAGAACCTACAGGTCTGTCTTTCGGCTCCTGCGGCCGCCAGTCCTACAGAGATTCGACTCTACTGGTCTTTGGCGAACTAATTTCTGGTCCTGGATTGGACTCATAGGATGTATTGTGCTAACGATGCTGATGTGTACTTGACTAAGCCGAGTGGCAAACTTAAAATTTCCAACGTCGCACGCTCACTGGAGTATAATGGGCGCGGACGCTGGAGACAGACCGATGCCTTGTCATAACGGTCTTCGGTGGTCACTCACAATGCCGAGAGAGTCTGAACATACTTTGATCGCGTTCGAAGTATACGCTAGATGGCACAGCGATTGCGCTCCCCGCACCTTACTTCGCTGGGCTAAGCTCAAAGTTTCCAAATTGGCCAACAGTAACCACATTTTTATATAGACAACAGTACAAAAAAAACTAGAAATGCATAAATAATTATCATGACAAGTATTGATGTATTTCTACTAGCTTTTACATTGTTTTCTGCAATGTATTTAGTTTTTTAGGTCCATTATCTGAAAAAGTATCTGGATATTATCGCGATTATATAAACGGTTATCTGTTATCTTATCTTAGGGATATGAGAATACGCTAGATAGCTCCAACGTCGACTTTGTTGGGACACATCTTAAGCATTGTGTGACCACCGCCTGATAAGGGTGTCAACCAGTGCGTAGCCGGTATGGTGCCGTGTCCCGTGAGTGCTGAGTGGTAGGTGCCACTATTTTCAGACATTCCATGATTAGCCCAGTGTTCCAAGGTGTACCGTCATGTGGCTCACTCATTTGATGAAACTAAAGGTCATCGATATTACAGAGCTATTCTTATATGATACATTATACTTCGCTATTTCAATTATCTTCTTAAACAAATGAGCCAAGAAGCAAAAAAATCTCGTTGCCAGACGATAATATTGTAAATAATTTAATTTGCAGGAAAAAATATTCTTCAAGGTCTTTTGCTTATCCATTCTTTAAGGGTACATAGTGGTGAAATATTTGAATTGTAAGAATAATTATAACCGACCTTGTAAATTGTTTCTCCTCCTGAGCAAATAAGACAAAAAGAAAAGAAAGAGAAATATCTCTTTAAGGCTATAATACTCAAAAGAATATAACCCTTGGGCGGCAAACGGAACATTGATATTGGTTGAGCAAATAAGAGCACTGTGTTTAAAAACTAAGCAGTTCATATAGACAAATGTGATTGAATGTTGTTTTTAAAACAACATAATTTATAAAAATAAACACAAACTCTTAAAACGAAATAAATACTCCATTGACCACCATTGTTCCAAAAAATTGAATAGTTGAACTACATAAATTTTAATTTAGCATTTGTTTTGACGCTTAATATACTTAAAATAATAATTATATGTTAATACTATTTTAATAAAAATATTTATTTTCATTTTCATGGTGTAAAAAAATTCTCAATATATTTCAAGCCCAGTCATTGATGATGCTGAGCAGACAACTGAATAATTATTGATCTGGAAAATATTTCTTTCACCCAAAGAAACCTAAGTAACTTGAGCCGCATTGATGAACTACGTAATTTAAATCAATTTTTATTTCTTCAAATATACGATTGTATTGACATAAGGAAATATTTATCAGGATGTAGAAATGAGATACAAGTTAACTAGGGTCTTACATGGAGAAAATCTTGAAGCACTAGGTGCTTTTCTATACACGACTGGTTCGTTTATAGACAAAAATTGCATACACTACTGGCTAGTGTATAGACACGAGCCAGTTATTTATCGAGAGTAACCAGTCTTTTATGCTACACCAATATCAATAAAGCAGAGTAGTGCGATACACACTACTTATTGCTTCACGATACACGACTGAGTAGAGTGAGACTCGCAATACGCGTTTTCGATCATTAACGACCGAAGTCGACTACGACGCGACGCGTACGGTTCTCGCGATCTTTGTAGCGTCGTTTTCAATCCGTACCCTCGTACGGCGTTTGCATCCACGTGCAATCGTTCTCTGTACACACGTATAGATCCCTTCCGTACTTACGTACGGTAGTGCTTCATTGCACTAAATAAATCGGCCACTCACGTGGCAATCAGCCTTTCTTCGGGTCCAAAATCGTATGTAGTGTGTGAGTGTGTGGTAAAGAGTTCTCGGCCACCACGTGGCGACCAAGTCGCGCTATCGGCTTGCTTTGTGTTCCTTTCGTCTTCATGTGTAATTTCTTATTACTTTCATTTTAATAAAAGGGGGTTTTATGCCTCTTACGGCTTTTTCCCTGAAAAGAGTGTAGCTTTATTTTTGGGAATAACCTCAATCACCTCAGTAAATTAAAATCGTTAAATTGTTCCGTTAGAGTAAAGTTAGACAAAATTAAACTAGGCTGTTTTGGACGTAACCAAAACTGCTCGAAAATAATCAATGGATACCGCGAATCTCACACGACTCAGTCGTTTATCATGAAGTAATGAGTAGTTTGAACCGCACTACTCACTGCTCTATTGATATTAGTGTAGCATAAACGGCTGGCTCTTGTCTATACACTAACTAGTAGTGTATGTAATTTTTTGTCTAGAAACGAACCAGTCGTGTATATAAAAGCACTCAATACTTCATGATTTTCTCCGTATACTGTACAAACAATAATTTATTTGACTTCATAATTTTTATATTTATTGCAAAGAAATATTTCTTTGTATTGAAGAAATAGCACTAAAGAAATAATTTCTTTGAATCGGGGCATGATTTTTTTACAGCTCAGTGTGTATTGCAGTGTGACAGGGTAAATTTCACATACCTATCACATTGGTTTTAAATTCGGACAAGTAAAACTTGAGAACAAATTATCGTGAACAAGGGCGGAAGTCACACCTCGACCACAGGAAACTCATAAAAAATTGTTAACCTTTCTATTTACCCTTGTGTCATAATCCTGACATCCTACGCCTATAGTTTTCGATCCGAACACTTGATGGTGGGCCTCAAACATACTGCTATCCCTATCTCTGACAATCTGGGCCTTGGTTACCGACCCCAACACGAGATGGGGGGCCTCAAACACCTGTGTAAGTATTTTGCTATTTCAGGTAGCCATATAATAATATGCGGCCTACTTCCGCAGATAAATTAGTGATGAGAGACCATAGTCAGGCTTCAAAATATAATTAACTTTATTTAATATAGGCAGTACATTGCACGGACTGCGGGACTAGACTAGCGTCCCTGAGTAAGGATGGCGACAGACTGAGTACAGGCGGTGT
>JAAAKG020134489.1:0-13824 GCA_010014905.2 Druon quercuslanigerum | reverse complement strand
GGGTGCAAATTTTCAGATTAGCACCCGATCCCGGCGAAATCCTGCGGTTGTCCTTATGACAAATAGTTCAATTATATATATATATATATTTAAATTTTGAAACATAGAAATGTTTCAAAAAATTTTGTAAATGGCCTGGTATACCCGGGTCATTTAATCAAAAGCTCTTTTTTTGCTCTTGTTCTACAATGCATACTTGATCGTTTCCATGTCTGCATGCTCTAATGTGAGCTTCTTTGTATACTGGATTGTTAGATCTTGATACGTAATATCAATTATAAAGATTAAGATAAGGCAACTTGGGAGACACTTGGACGAATCAAAGTTACAGAGGGCGCATGGACTAAGTTCCGGGATATCATTGATAGATGTGCGATCGAAGTGTGTGGTACTGCGGTTGTAGGAAGAACTTCTGGTGATGCATGGTGGGATGATGAAATTGAGGCTGCCCAAAAAGCAAAGAAAGAAGCGTACATGAGAACTTTGAACATGGCAGATCTTAGCGATGAGGAAAGAAATAGACTTTTAAATAATATCAGACAAAAAAAGAGGATACTCAAGCGAGTAATCAGGGCAAGTAAGGCTACCTGGGTGGACAGTATTAACGCCGAAATGCTCAAACACGTCGGCGAGTACATACCACATAGACTATGCATATCGCAGATGATTGGAAAAAGCGATTATCGTAAAACAATATATATGGGTAGTAAAGCAAGTTCAAGGGTAATGGTGTAATAACAATAAGTATTATATCAATGATATAGTAGATCTGCGAAGGTGTTCCGCGTTGATGTCACGTCAAGCAGATAACGAACAGGAAAGGGACTAAACAAAACACCAAAACCTATAAATATTATAGAGTGTATTAAAGATATTGAAACGCGTGTTGCTTTGCCGAGGATCATCCAAGGGCATCTCTCCTGCAACTTCAGGGGATGTAATTTGCATCCCCCGGACAAAGCGGGTATTTTGAAATGGTTATAACTTTCTTTCTACAAATGAGAATTGAATTTTCTATAATTGATTGCTGAAGGGTTTTTCATGTTCTTTCATTCCGTGAAATATATTTTTTAAAATTTTCGAATTTTTATAAACAAATTGTTATGTAAAATGTTTCACATGAAATTCGTGAGATTTCAGGTTTTTAAGATAAGTGCAGAGAGCTTCGACGGACGCATCAGCGAATGCTATTTCGGTGTTCAAAGTGCTTCGAACAGTTTCAATTGATCGAAGACTATTTTAACAGCAAATGAAATGTTTCGCTTTTGCCTTTGTGCCCAGATGGAACTTGAATAGTGGATTGTAAGGCATCAAAAATTTTGGCTCAGAAAGGGTGCCCTGTATCTTATCACGCGTTGCATCAATACGTGGTTGACCGGTGCCGATTATGTAGAGATACCAGCGAATCCAAAGAGCAGATTATTGACGGCTGTCGCGTGATGGCTCAGAGAGAATATATGCACAGGCATACTGATGTAGCGGGCATTATACATCAACAATTTTCCCTAAACTTGGGACTGTCTGATTTTAGTACCAATAAATTATTGTAATCAACGAGAGGCGATTGTTTTTTTGTAATATTTTTTCTTTCGTTGTATTAAAAATTTTTGTTTTTAAGAAAAAAGAAGAATAGTGAAATCATTTTGCAAAACAGTTAAATTTTAAATCTAAAGCGACGAATTTTTTGCACAACATTTGGATTTTCACCGAAGATAAATAGTTTTTAACAGAATTATTTTGCAAGAAAATAATTAAATTTTCAAAAAACTAATAAAATTTCTCACCAGAAGGGAAAAATCTGTAGAAAACACAGTATAGTTTAGGCCCCCTTAGCATAAACTTTCAGACAATCAGTGATAACCCGCGGCTGCATCTGACTATTAAAAGTACCTGAATTTTCCTGGAAAACTCTCATGGGAGATGAAAACTGAAAAAAGAACCTCTAAACGTCAGCTCAGAGCATAACTCGACAGTTATGAAGCCAGAAATTCGAAAACCAGAAGATTCAACCTTGATGAAAGAAGTAGCAGTTTATATTTTAATAAAATAGTTTACCCTTAATCCTAGTAGGTAAATTCTTTAATAAGGCAGAACTAATTTTGACTAAACAGTTGCATTTTTAACCAAAAAAGATTAATTTTCTACAAAAAAGTGAATCGATCTAAACATGTGCTAAATTTTTTTACGACGTTTCTTGCAAGGAATAGCATCATTTGTCTTTATATCATCGGCATTGGTATTAGAAATAAGAAAAATAAAACATATTCTAAAATATTTAGAAAAACCCATATTAGTAAAAGACTGAGAACAAAAATCTTAATTTTTTGGCACAAAAAATACGTATATAAATGTATATTGATTGCAACCAATTTTACGTTAAGAAAATCAGAGATTGTGTAAATGGTACCAGTAATGCAGCTCTTTTGCAACATGCATATAGATTTAGAAATGTCTTTGATTTTGAGTATAAAATATTAATTTACTAGCGAGAGAAGATATCTCTTAAAAACAAAGCATTGTGGAGCCACTTTTTATCAAGAAATATGCTGATAATTGTGTCAACTTGCAAACTGAAAAATGTCTTATCAACAATTATTACAAATGCATTTCAAATAAAAGACTGACTGTTCAGCCTCCAATTTTGAGAAGGTTAAAGAATGTTATCACGTTAATAGATATTAATCAAGTTCGAAAAAAGGTTTAATCTAAGACATTAAATTCTGAGTTTCTGCCAAGGATTCCTTGAAGATTATTGTTTTGTTTCGTAGACTATTTTACAACGGCTCCTGAAAGCAATACAAACAATATATTCTGACTGCTAAACTGAAGATTCAAAAATAAAAACACTTTAATTTAACCAGGAAAATTTATGCATATTTTCAAGTACATTTTCACGTATACATATACGAATTTATACTTATATAACCTATGAACTTAAAACTTCATCTCTTCCAGTGTTTCAATTATTGCACATATGTGTATGATCGATTCATGGGATAACGCCTTTTCATTTTATTAATCTGTCAGGGCAACAATATTTTAATCCAGAAACCAGAGTATACATTTCTGAAGATTTTTTGTGCGCTGATTTTGAATCTGAGGTACAAATTGCCGAATTGACTCTGTAGGTTGTGAGGTAGGGCTTTCTGTTTCTGTTTATAAT
The DNA here is from genome assembly GCA_010014905.2 of Druon quercuslanigerum. NCBI lineage: Eukaryota > Metazoa > Arthropoda > Insecta > Hymenoptera > Cynipidae > Druon > Druon quercuslanigerum. Next base: position 10,661 of record JAAAKG020134489.1, on the reverse strand, counting down.
TGAGACAATTTGAAATGTGATATATCAGTGAAAAAAAGTTTGAGAAAATTTAACGGCATTTGAAAGATCAAGACTTGAAATTTAAGATGCTGTTAATAGCATTCACTGACAATATTTTTGTGGTCCACCATGAAAATCGTAGTCAAACCTGTGCATAGTACAATGGACTTAGCCAACTTAATTATAAAGATCTAAAAAGACTTGAACTCTCGTTATTCCAATAATGAATGCTACAGTTATATTAAAAGTAACTTTTAAAATGAAATTCACATTCAAATTTTTAGTTTAATTTAAAACAAGACAATTTTCGTGAACAAATAAAATAACTGACAGTATAACAGTACGAATTTACTGATCTAACCGAGACGGATTTTATCTAAATATTTGTTTAGATTTCATGAAATATGTTTGTTTGTTGAAGCGCCCTCTGTTACGTGTCTGGGGTATTATTTTTCTATATTTTCTTTCCTCCATGTCCCTTTATATTATATTCGTCATGAAGATGTAAATGAGTAGCGAATATACGATTATATGTTTGAGTGTATTCTCTCTTGATTGCTTTAATGATGTATTCATGGGTTGATTCCATCTCGTCCAGAAGCTCTCCTTGCTCTTTTTCTACAATGTCTACTCGCTCGTTTGCCTGTCTGTATGCCTTGACATGTGCTTCCTTGTATACTGGATTGTTCGATGTCATTACGTGTTTAGCAGCAACTTCATCGCGCGCAACAAGAAATGACATAAGACGGTTTGCACCCAATTGCCGAGCTAAGTTTTTTGAAATAGTGACCCACTGGTTTATATTCGTGTCAAATACGATAAATAACTCTCGCAACCTGAACAGACGGCACATATCTCTAATTGTATTTTCCCGCTCATATCCAGGTGGTGTTAGGAGATCATATGCGAATATGATATGATTTCTTTTGAAGAGATATACCCCATCCACGACAATATTTTTACCATCAAATGTTTCGAAGTTTGGGAACTGATGTTTAAATCGAAATTTTTCTACCGGAGGCATGATACCATTGTAGCCTGGAAATAAATCCTCCAAAGTACTCGGTTGTGAATTTATTAATTCTGTAAGAAGATAAGACAATAGGTGAATTTTTATGTCATAGATATAATATCCATTATAGCGACTAAGTAGCAGGAAGAAACAGAAAGACAATTTTGTTTGGTTTCAAGCTCTTTTTAAATTTAAATATGAAACAATCTTCTAACTCATTCATTTACTTTGTCTGGATTGAAGCTTTCATTCTTCCGCTTACTTTTTTCATCTCAAAAAATTCAGTTTTCGCTTAAAGTTGTTGCGATTCAATCAAAAATTTTTATTTCGAATTACAATTTGAAATTTGTATAAATTAGATTGAATTCAAAACCAATTACATCTGACTTTATAAGGATTTAAAATTACATGCAGTCTTGAGGGAGTTTACAAAAATCTAATTAAGGCTGCAGTTGTTTTTCAAAAATATGAAAATATTGGCTTCTAATATTTACTGTAAGTGATTCAATTAACTTGAAGTTCTTGCCAAATCACTTGTTTAAATGCAGACACATATGAAGCATACGTTAAAAATTATGAGAATTTTAATTCTTAAAATTTAAACTTTTTCAAAAAATTTGAAAAAAAACATACAGGCTAAATGCGGGCAGGCGGGTCGAGATGTTTTCTTACGATTAATTACGCAACGGGGAGGGTGTCCATCACTAATCTACGTGATTTATACAAATTGGAAAAGACTTTCACTTAAAGATTATCTTTTTAGTTATAGTTAAATTTCAGGTTTTGTTGCTGATAAGTCAACTAAAAACAGAAAAACAGAACCAAAACCCTTTCTGAAAAAAATTGAAAAAATTCGTCGCTTGAATTAGAAATTCAATTTTTATCTTAGAAACTTCTTTCTTGTTTAAAAATGCATATGTTGACCTTAAAAAGTGAGCTTGAATATTTTTTGAATGAAAATTCAACTATTTAAAAATTTTTATTTTAAATGAGAATTCTTCTGTTTTAAACAAAATTTTATCTTCTTGGAAAAAAATGCGAGTGATTGGTAGATTATTTAACAATTTTGTTGAATACTGTTCTTTTTGGGTAAAAAATTCAATTTATTAAGTAGAAAATTATTTTAGGTTTAAAAATGCACATTTTGATAGTGAAAAGTCAATTAAAATCTTTTAAAGCAGAAAAATCAACTAGATTTTGGTTAAAATTTAATTTTTTCTGCTTAAGTGTTCAACTTCTTTGTTTGAAAGATTTCATTTTTTGCTGAAAAGTCATATTTTTTGTTTAAAAATTCAATTTTTTGTTTGAAAATTTAATTTTTCGTTTGAACATTCAAATTTTTGTTTAAAAACTCAATTTTTGTTTTGGGTTGAACTGTCAAAAATTTTTATAAAGTTTTATTTATTTCTTGAGTTAAACATTTTTATTTCTTGAATATTCGTCTTTTTTTTTCGTTTTCAAATTCTTTTTCTTAAAATACATTTTATCTTTTTGATTGCACAAGTGTTTTTTGGAAAGTTATCTTTTATGGTAGAAAATACCTTTTTATTTTAAATAAATTAATAAATATGAAAATTGGACAACTATATTATAAAGATATTGAAAGAAAACTTAACTTTTGAACTTTATTATGATCTGAATTTACAAATTTACATTTATTTATTCTATCCTATATTTTTTAATTACTTTTTAATCATTTAAAAACATCTAAAACGTCTGAATAACATTCAAAATTATTAAAGTCTTTACCAACGTTTATGAAGATCCTGTGAAATAAAGGAATTACATAAAGCGTTTCCGGATTATTTTTTGACATATATTAAAATCTTTGAAACACGAATTATTTTTTTGAAAGAAAGTTATTCCAAATGTTTCTATAATTCCTAAAATAAAATCCTATTCTCTTAAAACCTTTGAAATTCGGAATTTTTAAGATTTTGGGCCAACTTTTTCAACTTTAAACAATGTTTTAAAGATTTTCTGGAAAAATACGAATCATTTTAAATAATTCGAAGGAGTCTAAAAATTAAAAAATGAACCATACAAATAAAGTTTAAATTCTTGAATATTTCAAAAATAAGATCGTAGATTTTTAATGAATTTGCGTGGTTTAATAACAGCAACAGATTTTTTAAATATTTCTGATAAAAATTTAAATGATTTTTTACTTTTAAACGAGCTTGTTACTTTGAAAAACTCTATTTTAGGTTTTAGGAATAATTATAATCAGCTACTATGATTCTCTAAAATTCAACTTTTTTGGTTAAAAACTAATATTTTTGTTATAAAATTATCTAATCGTTTGATAATTCAACTTAAAATTATAAATTAATTCTGATGTTCTCTATACTTTAAAATTTTAATTATGATATTATATTATCTTTTATTTACCAATAGAATTGAGAAAAGCAAAAAAAGCGAAGAATAGGGTACTAGCGGCGCTCCACATTGTTTAATATAGTTGATGGCAGTTTACGACAGTAGGTGACAGTAAATGGTACTGAATTTTTCTAGAAGATTATTCCATATGGATACTAGTAGACTCTTTACATTCCACGTAGCTAATTTTAATTGGCTGATTTTTCCTTTCTTAATTTCTGCCCCCCCCCCTCATTCCACAAAAAAGTTTTACATGTGTTCCATGCATGACACTTATTTACTATCTTTATGAAACAAATTGCGTCATTTGAAACATTATATCAGCATACTCTCATAGTTTAGAGAATGATTCGAGAAATACAGATCTTTATTGACCTAACTTTAACTCCGCTAAGGTTTCAATTATACTAAGCATTTGTATAAGAAATTCAGGTGATAAAGCTTTATTTTATAAGTAATAATTAAAAATAGCAGTTGTCGAGAGGCGAGCTTTTTTCCTGTTACATTTATTTTTTCGTTTAATGTCAAAATTTTTGTTTAATAATAATGGAAAATAGTTTATTTATCTTAAAAATAGAACGATTTTAAATCTAAAAGGTCAAATTGTTTTATGACATTGGTGGCCTTTGAATTACTGTATAAATTTAATTAAAACCGGTGATAACAGGCGGCTAAATCCTAATTTTCTGAAAGTACTCGAATTTTCCGGAACGTTTCGTCAGTGGAGAAGAAGACAACAAAAAAGAGCATCTCAAGTTTAACAGGTTTTTCGAAAGTCGTGTTGGAATCAGATAATTTACACACACAAAAAAATAATTTTTGTAGAAAAAAGTAGCAGTTAAAGCCACCATGCTACGAGGCTGTGAAAAATTTAGTAGGAAAATTGAAAAGAAAAAAAAAAATTTTAATAAGTTAGTATCACCTGGAAAAAACCACTAGCTCACTTCATACGCAATTTGAAAGTTTATTTGTAAAAGTCAGTAGGTGTCAAAAAAATAATTGCTTAAGCGGTGATTTACAAATCTTCAAATGACTTCTCCTTCTCCCCGTCGATTTTATTTCTATGATTTCGCATAAATTGCGCAGATGCGATCGTCCGGATTTTCGCTCTCTGGTTTTTAACGGATCTTGACGTTACGTCACTCACAGAATTCAAAAATCATAAAATTTTATCGGCGTCTGTATGTTTGTCAGTTTGTATGTATGGTTATCGAAATGTGGTAGCTACGCTAACTTTTACAGGATTTGTCCAATCGAGTCAGACTTTTAAACACTTTGCATGAGTACCAAAATGAAGGTTGTTTTTTTAACCAAAATTGAAAAGTTTAGAACACTTACAAAATTTGAAAAAAAAAATTTTCTTTCAATTCGAACAAAATTCAAGAAGGTAAATCTTACACAATATGGCTAAACTAAGGGAAATACTTAACCTATACGTTATGAAAGGAATAAAAACATCCTGAAAAAAACGTCTGAAAACGTCCTTGCTTATTTTAGCGAGTTGTCAAAAACATAGAAGCCCACTACGTTATGGGCAGTTTTTGCTATGCTTAAATCGACCATTGACGTCATGGTCTTTAAAAGGGTACATGCTTGCTTGGTTAAGGATTCCTCTTTTTTCTCTGAATACGGTGAATTTCTAACTGAATATGAACATTTAGGATACATGGAAGGCGTGAAGGAAATTTCTGATATTGATAATTCTCAAAAAAGATTTTTATCTCATCTCTCTATTGTTAAGGATGGTAGTTGTACTATTTGCGTAAAATTAGTACGTCGCGTTTAGAGTCTAAGTTCCTATAATAAGTTTTTGAATTCGCATCTTCATCTAGATATTTTTTCTTTGTAGCAGATGTAGAAAAAATTAGCAGACAGAATTTGATCTACCGCTATGATAGGAAATATCAACATGCAAAACAAGAGCTTGATGCTTGGAATTTAAATACGGTTACATGCGGCAGAGCTTGTGCTTCTTAAATCGCTAATCTAGTCGTCAAGTAGTTAGCAACTGATAAAGGTTCCAACTTTCCTGCAGCCACAGTTCTTAAAAATAATGTTCATGTAGATAATGAAGTTTTTGCCGGTAATGAAATAAACGAACCTCATTATTATCAAAGTTTCTATCAGGAACTAAAGAAAGTGTGTTTTATTTTCATGTAGATGAGGACATTTATTTGAAAGTTACATGATACACTCGGCTGCTTATCTCCGTTAATGCTAGTCGCTAATCATTTAATGCAATAGCTATGGTTTAAAAAGCTCCTGTAGCATAAGCCTTTACCTGCAGCCTTAAAGTACCATTAGACCAAATATTGTAATAGTCTTATGGCACTTAAAGCTATTCAGATACCACTATGGGCTGAGCAAAACGCTGATCTTTAAATTTGCGAACTGTACGTCTTTTCTGAAGGTTCGAGCAGAGCCTATTCAGCAGTCAGCAGGTCTAGCTTGGCTTACAAAGTATCCTTCTACCTGGTGTACCTTTGTATCCAAATGAATTTCTCACATTCATGAGCTCATACAAAATGCCAAGTTGAGACATGTTACAACTGAGGACAATCTCGCTAATTTTACTTCCAAGGATCTTTTCCCAAGAAAGTTAGAGGAGCATCACTTTTGGTATGATGACGCACTTTGTCCAGAAAAACATTTCACAAGTAAGCCACACTCATGGCCTGATTAGCCTTCTGATATTGACCTTAAGTGGTTTAAAATATATCCTCTCCATTCAATAAGGCAACATAAGGCAAAACTTCGACTAGGCTGATAGGTTATGGTCTTGGGAGAAATTGTTAGAAACTGAACTCAATCGGTTCCTCGATCGATTTCTTTCTCAGAATAACGATGATCTACAATGTAATTTGAAAGGTTTTTATTCAAATTGAAACTATTACTGTTCAAAAAAATATTAAATTTATGATTTATAAATTATTTTTAACACATTTAATTCAAATAGAACTGTAGTGAATTGATCTAAGAATATAATAAGGCAACAGAAGGAAAAAACTATCCTTATAAATAACTTTTCTTAATTAGACAAATGAATAATACATCTATTATAAGTTTTTAGAGTTGCCGTTTAGAAGCTGCTGAATATTACTATGGGATCGGAAAGATAATCTGGACTTTCAGGACTATGCTTTTGTTGCTTATTTTATATTAAAAATTGTATACATATTTTATGAATGCATTCTTCGAAATTATTTTGTTAAAACTTTAAGTTTTGGTTTTGAAGGGCCGCTGAAAATATAAAACCAGAAGAGGGATTATAACCAAAATTTTTCTGGAAGTACTTGTTAAAAATTATCTTTCGAAACACATATTTTTTGAAAAAGAAAAATTTAAAGCAGGTAGCGACTGATGTACGGATTGTTTTGTAGGGATTCGAAAACTCTAGAGTGTATTTGAGTGACTCGTGTTGGTCTTCAGAAGGAAGTGTAATGGTCTCACTGAGACTTAACATCTACTTTCGAATTTCCTTGCTAGATACCAGAACAATGTAAATATCTGTTAAAAGAAAGTTTTTTGTAGTTACCAAACACAGAATGGTACAAAGTTTGTTTCTTTTGCACAAAAACATGTTTACCAAATCAGAATGATACTACTTGTCGAAAATTCCTCATTACCAGTGAAAATTGTCCCTCTAAATGATTTCAACTTAAAATACCCATTGACGAGACTCGTTCAAAATTGAAATTTTATTCGTTCTTCTTCACGCGTAATTAACGATTTTTTTTAGTTATCGAAGAAAAAATATTTTTTTAATATAAAGATTAAGTTATTGGGATTGAAAAATACTAATTGCTTTCTCGTCTGTCTAAAATTAGGGATATGGCATATTATAAGTCTTCGGAAGTTGTTCAGACTAGTTAGAACGGCAATCCCACCAAACCTTGGTTCAGAGAAAGATAGAAAGTGTGAGGACAGAACTGAAACCGAGAGACATAGTTGTGTTTTATTTTGTTTTAAGGTCACCACCCTTTAGCCTTTAACAACTTACGGCTTGAATATTGTAATGATGCAACATGATGCAAAATTTAAAATTTTAGTGATTAAGTACTCAACTGGGGCTGCACACGAATTCGTTCCCGCGGTCAGAAACACCCACTAATTCGTTCCCGGGTCTCCGAATCCCTTAATAAGCTTCAGCAGGAGCGTTCCATCCCCTCTACTTACCAGAGTCTTGGTTGGTAAAGTGCGGGGGGTACGGGGGACTATCACTATCTTCTTAGAGCTAAGAATTGGTGACTTTTAGTGTCCTTGCGTCATTTTTGTGTTAGTTTTTCGTGTTCCTTTTGCTCTGAAGATGGAATCAATGCCAAGTGAAATGGGTAAGAAACTTCTAATTATTGATGGATATAAGTTTAATTTTTGTAAAACTGTAAGTAATAATATGCAACGCTGGAGTTGCATTATTTGAACATGTAAATGTTTTCTCAAATTAGACACGAAGAACGAAATAGTTAATAAAATGAATTGGTAAAGTTGATGAAGATGATATTGCATCTAGACCTTCAAAACTTTTATGCAAAGAATTAAGAAAAGTTGACAAAGAAGCAATATCTATTCAAGATGTTAATCTCATTAGAAATAACGTGGGTACAGCAAGGAGATCTAAAATCCCGCGATTGCCAAAAAGCATAATTGATGTTCACGATGTTGACGCTTCAAGCTGCTAGTCCTAAGCCTGGAAAAAGTGTGAAGGAATAATGCATGGAAACTTTATTAGAGTGTTCTTGAAAAAGAGCCGGAACGAACTCGTGAGTCTAGCTAGTAGTGGTGGGGGTTAATGAAGAGTAAAGGGACAGAGGGGCGTTGGGTCGAACCGGGAACGAATTCGAGTGTTACCGAGGGTCATTTTTGACCGCGGGAACGAATTCGTGTGCACCGCTCAACTGGGGAAAGCTGTCCTAATTATTTCACTTTGATTCATTCTTTGATCCGCTTTCAATTTTAATTTTTTGGCTGAAAAAAACTATTCTTGCGCCGATATGCAAAGGAAAGGGAGACGAAAGCAACTGTGATAATAACAGACTTATCAGTACATTGAGTACCGTAAGTAAAGTGTATTAAATGATACTTATTCGTAGGATAATGAAAATAACAGCAGAAAATATATGAGAAGCCCAAAGTTAATTAATGTTATGAAGATCATGCACTGATTAAGTATTTCTCTTAGGACAGGTAACAAAAAAAGTTGTAAAGCAATAAAATAAGTTTTTTGTCCATTTGTTGTCTTAGAAAAAATTGTTTCACAAGGTGTATAATAGTAAACTCTGGAAAGTCTGGTGTTTAACATAACTGTCTAGGTATTATGAAATTTAGTTCCTTTACACACACTTTTGATTTGCAAGTAGACTTATTTTTCAACAATTAATTTCTAAGAACTTAAAGAAAACTAGTTCCTTCCCTTTAAGAACGACACTATGTAGAAAGTATACTTTTTAATTATTCAGGAATCATCTCTGTTGCGAGAACGATTCCGTTAAGAGCTCGGTAGTACTTAAATAGGCTACTGGCCACTCTTATTACATATACACAAAATAATTAAATTTAAGCATACATATTTATTCTACTCACATACATTTTTTTTGTTCTACAGAAATATATTATGGGACGACATGCTTCAAGAGTACCAAAATTTTGTCTTTGAAGCGTAGGGAACAAGTTTCCATGCAAGCAGAATCTTTTCTAATTCAAGATAGTATTAATAGTTTTGAACTGTTTATTAATAACGACTTAAATTATTAATCTTTATTAGTATTAGGGTTACCTTGGTCACCTGGTTACGGCCTGTTAATAATTTTCGGTCAAGGAATTGTTAACGTCTACAGAGACACGATGGAGCTATAAAATGTTTCTGAAGAAAAACGCGAAGCTACTAGAGAGATCGAAAGAAGAATCCTTTCGGAGTGACACACGCGTTATTTTTCGAGGTGTTACAAGTCAAATTTTTCGAAGAATCTCTTTTATCAACAGTGAATAACAGAAAGTCTTAAAGTTTTTTCAGACTAGATGGAGTTATAAAATAATTCTTATAAATACAATTTTTTATGAAAACTAAGAGTAAATAAGGGTGTTCGTTAAAGTAATCGTTAAAGACACCTTTGCCAATATTGTTCTCTTTAAAAGATATATTTTCTCTAAAATGTAAAAAAATTTAAAATTTTAAAGTTTTGAAGAGAAAAGTTGCACATTTTGGTTTCAAAACTAGACGATTTGGCAAAGAGGGGATCAACATTCAATCTTCTAAAGTGTAATACTTTATTTCAAAACAAAATAAGAATACTAACGAAGATACATGGGTAATTCGCAATTTAAAGGAATCCCAAGATTTAAAGGAATTCTATGAATTACTTGAATTCTGTGAGTTCCGTGAATTCAAAACAATCCTTGAATTTCACGCGTTCTGTCTATTCCGTGAATTTCATCAACTGGGCGCCTTCTTTTAAATCTGTGAATTTTATGAGTTCCTTAAACTCCTTAAATACGTGCGCTTAGTCTGTTATCTTGCTAGAGCCCCTTACTACGCCCTGAGATATTTCACTTGAAAAAATAGGGTATTCAGTTGTCAACTTAAGTACGACATTGACGATGACCCTTAGGGTAATTTCAAGGTCAATTTCTTTCATTGGAAACCCCCTTCTCTTACATCGGCAATAGATAGAGCTGTAAATTTTACGTTCAAATATGTACCTAGGTCATAGGTCTAATTTCACATTGACCCATAGGTATGCAGACTTTCTTTCGGTTTAAATAACCTCAGGGTGACCTTTCAGGATACAATTTACCTGTTTTAAAAAAAGTTGTCCTTAAAAAAACATTAAAGGTTATCTTTAGGATGAAAATATAGGTCACCATTGAATTCCTCGTTGAAAGTTACTTCGAAACCTTGACTTTGAACTCCCTGAAAAGTATTTTACTGAAATAAAATAATATTTTGACAGCCAGGAATAGATTACTGACCTTTACTCTCATTTATATGGGAGTGATATGTCAGCAGATGATACTCATTTAGCAGGAAATGGAATTTCCTGAAAGATATTCCAGCAACAAAAAAGTTTAATAATTTTTAATTATAATTATAATTTTTTAATATGATACAATCATATTCCAGTTGGAAGTTATTTATAAATGTGAAAAAAATTTTGTAAGAGTTTACGTGAAAAAATTATATTATTTTTAAATCTGTGAGCAGGAAAAGGAGTCCTTTCCGCCTCAGCTAGATTTTGAAAATAGGTACCGGTTGGAGCGCTACAACAAAGTAACT
>JAAAKG020134488.1:0-13824 GCA_010014905.2 Druon quercuslanigerum | reverse complement strand
GAACCAGTCACTTAATTTCCCATTTACCCTTACACTCGCTTTGCCACCTATATATATTGCTTTTATAGCTTGTAGGACCCATCCATTTACACCGTACTCTTTCAGGACTGCCCAAAGTTTGCTTCTATCTACCGTGTCGAAAGATTATAAAAAATTCATATTTTCAATAATCCCTAGTTGTTATTATTATAGCTATTATATAGTTATTATTATATACTTCCTGGAAAAGTATTGTTAAGCAAATAAAGGTTTGGAAATATTAAAGCCCATGTATCAAAAACGTACAAAATATATAAAAGGGCAACGTTGATTTTATTTCTGTTAGAAAAAACCGACTTCTTATAAAAGAAAATAATTATTTAAACAAAGGAAGTTTGTTTAAATATTTAAGAATTAATTTAAAATATCGATAATTATTCTGCTAGACCAAAAATAATTATTTTTTGCAACTATGGGGGGCCATGATGCGGTTAGGGGTGTCAAACGTATATTATTGATGCATAGAATTCTTCACTGGAAAGACTCTGCCAGTCCTAAGACTTTTTCATGATATTTTTCAAAACGTACAACGTTTTTTCCAAGAACCCCAGAAAGTGATTTTTCCCCGTAGTATTTTACATGGAAAATTTTGAGTGCCTGGCGGAACCTGTTAACATCAAAATTTTGAAAAAACAAATATATGCTAATTACTTTTTCGAAATTGAAATCGAATTGAATTAGGAGGGTCGTTACCGTCCAGCACGAAAACAAATTTTCCAATTCGTTTTTGAACTATTCCACTAGACAGTTTAGACTCTATACAAAGTTTGGTATCAAGCTCAATTAATTTCTTTCGCTTCTCTTAATTTATAGTGACTCAATTAAAAATGAAATTCAACTTTAGAATTCATTATTCATTTCTTGAAAGAAAACTTTGATTAATTACTAAATAATTGGGCACTCTCATTCAAAATATATTTTTGTGGGTTTGTAATTCGGTAATGGGTTTCCTGATTATCTTAATAGGACGATCGTTTTTTATAATTTAAGGAAGCTTTTAAGATACTAATATGTCATTCATTAAGATAAAATATTTTTATTTGAAATCATAAAATATTCAACATTCTCGAGTGTATAAACGTAATATAAAGTAATTTTTGAAATGAAACAATTATCGCCTAGAGCTTCTGCTGATTGTGTCTAGTTTCTATTCTCACTGAATTTTATAATGAAATCAGCATACTGAAAACTAGCCCTTCATAAGAAAATAATCGTCTTTTGACGATTTTTCAGCAAATTTAAGAAACATGATCAAAAATCAAATTTTAATGTATAAAAAATATACTCTCCAGATACATATATGCAAAACTAAAATCCGAACAGCTTGATTGAAAAATGTTACTGGGTTCCGACAAAATGGAAGGACAAGATTTTTTTTCCTTGAAGCACACGTTGCCTAAATTTTAGATGGTCATTAAAAATCTAATTCTAAAATTAAGAAGAAAACAAAAATGTTAAAAAATGTTAAAGTAAAGGGGCAATTTTTGTTGCAAAGTCATACTTTGCTTCAACTTTGGGCTGCCCAGAGGTACTGCAGTGCTAAATGGAGGCCTGGAGAGTTTTTTTCGCTTATGCCACATGTTTTCCTAACTTTACACATTATTTAATTTCTAATTGTCAATTCAAGCAAACAGAAACAAACGAGATTTTAGCTCTAAAGCTTAAAAAAATCTAGATAATCGTGTACAGCATTTTCAAAAAAATATTAAAAAGAGAGAATGTAAAAATGCTCTAACAAGAGTGAAATTAATGAAGGTGCATCGTTCAGAGCAACAGTTAAGACTAATCTCAAGTTAGGGTTCCTCGAGTTTGGATAATATAGCGTGCAGAGGTGATTTCTAACGGGGTCGCGGATTAGAATTAGCCCAAAATCAGATTAGGTTTTCGCTGGATATATAGCGCGGAGTATCACGTCCGAGCACCCTGTCTTCTAAATCAACCAGGTTAATTTCATCTAATCTTTATAGTTGGTAGTAAAATAACAATTCCGTGCAAATAAGGCAGGGTCATTGTATGAAATGTGATGGTATTAAAGGCATTGACTAGTATTACGAAATTTGCCGTAAAACGGATCAGTTAACTAAGGCAACACTAGCGAAATATGGCACTAGGGCTCCAGCAAACGGAAATTAAATTAATCCACACTTTAGCCATAAAAAAGGTTTGTATGTAAAATTATTTATTAGATACATAAATCAAATCCACTAGCATAAAACCCATACATGGTACACAGGAAACGTTCACGCTTGAACGTTCGGAATAATTTAGAACACTCTAAAATAGTCCTCAGCGTTACAGAATATTGTATAATATTTTTAAATGTTCTAGAAATTTGTAAAATATTACATAACTCTAAGATAATTTTAAAAATTATAGAATATACCTCAATATTCCAGGATATTTATAGAACTTTTTAGATCATTTTAGAAAAGTTCAGAAATTTCAACAATATTCTAGAATACTCTAAGATAATCTACAAAATTTCAAAAGAATCTAAAAAAAAATGTTTAAACATTCGAGGTTTATCCGAAACCTCCTGAATTATTCTGGACGAACTGTGTAGGCACACTGAAAAATCTTGTCTCTGTTCACCTAATTTCAGTGAACCGAGCCGCCCTTTCCAATTTCCCTGGGCTCAACGAATTTCGGTAAACCTAGAAACGGCCTAGTCTGAAATATTTCAGAACATTCTAAAATATTCTAATAGATCTACAACGATCCAGAAGAGAGAATTTTAGAACATTTCAGAATATTATAAAAAATTAAAGAGCTTTGCAGAACTTTAAAACAATTTTTTTTGAGAAAGAAAATAATAATCACTTGAATCCCAGAACGCTACAGAATATTTTAAAAAGAATATGAAAATATTTAGGGTTCCGGCACCATAGTATTCTTTTTAGTGTCGCTTAAAACTCAGCTGAAAATTGGAAAAAAATCTTTTTTATCTTTGTAGTACTTTTGATTGGTTATATTGTTGAATGCTACAGTGTGCAGTGATTTGTACACTAAAAAACAATTTAATACAAGCTAAAAAGTTTGCAATTTTCGAGCCAAATCTAGTTCAAAAGCATTTTTGTATATTTTTGAATATTCTCAATATTTTCTATTTATGGCACCCAGGAAAAGTTAGGTAGAAATATCCAGTAATAATACTAAAAGTTTCAATAATAAATATAATCTAATTACGCTAATAAAATCTTCTTTCGTAATAAGCTTTACCGAGAAATCCTCTTTTTATAGATACTTTCCCTAAGCTGAGGATTAAGCTTGTATTTATTAATGCTCAGGGAGCAATGTCTGAAGGATGATTATAGAAAAGGGAGTAAGCTCATGTAAAGTGGATATTGCATACCCCTTCCCGGAGATTAGATGTATGCTTGTGGCGCGAACTGAAGCTATATTCTTTATTGAATAGGTGGAACCAAGTTTATTATCAAGTAAGCAAAATTTAAATCAGTTTCGAATTACTCTGACTCCGAAGTTGAAGGGTGCTTAAAAGGTGGGGTGCAGCTAGAAAAGTTCACGTGCCTCTACTATATGGTTTAAACGTAATGCATAATAGCGCACTATGACTAAACCCGTAAAATATTGCTCCACAGTTGGGATTTCAGCTTTGCGAATGTGGTTACTTTAACTGGAAATTATTTTACATACATTTTTTACTCTCTAACACAAAAAATTTTGGTAGAAATCTGAAGAAACTGTCACTTATAATTCTTTACTTTATAATAATATATGAGAAGTAGATCATTCTTTTTTTTAATTGATTAACTGTTTATGTAAGTTATTGATTAATAAAAAGATTTTTAACTGTATGTGAAAACAACAGGGAAAAAATGAGTTTATTTGTAAGTGACACATTTAAAAAAAATTAAAAATGTTAGAAATCCAATGTAAAATATTTATTTTAAATTATTGTGAAAGTGATTTCAGACTTCACAGCCCAAAATGGTCTAAAACAAGGAAAACAGGGCTTTGAAAAAAAAATATAGTAGACTTTGCCATGAAAAATATTTCACTTTCAACAAATTTTCTTGAATTTTCTTGGAATGGAGGAAAGAGGAGAATATGGGAAAAAGTGAAGTCTGCGTGATTTATTAAACCGCAGTGGATATTCTGTACAAGGAAGCAACTACTGTTATTTCAGAATATCAATTGTGACGTTCCACAATAAAAGCCCCCATTTTGGCGAGCGTACCTTATATTGTCGTAATTGTGATCCAGAATCTAAAATGTAGATTTTATATTTTCAATAGAAAATCGTACATCAATTATCCGAAAAGTGAGGTAGTCTGGTAGCCTGCTTTTTAATTGTTAATCCTTTTCACGCTAATTTTGCATACAATTATTCATGATAAAGTAGATTTCAAGGCTTGGTTTTTAATTGGGAATCTATTTCATGCTCTTTTTGTATAAAATTATAAATTAAAAAATTGATTTCTTGTCGATATTAAATTTAAAAAAGTCATATTATAAAAGAAACATTAATTTTTGAAAGAAAACTTAATTTTAAAATCTTAAATGTAAAATGATCTTCGATAATTTATCTGAGATGCTTTGTATCACTGCAAAAATAAAAAAATCTGAATAATTCCCTGTTTTGAAACAAATTTCCGGATTTTTCCCGGTGCTCAAAATTCCAGGATAATTTAAAACCCGGCTAATTTCAGGTTTTCTGATCAGTGACCACACTAAACAAAAATATAGGTATATGTCAAATCCCCACTTTTTGAGACCCGTTGAGTCACAAAAAATGATTTTTGCGAAGGTGTCTGTCTGTCGGTTGTCTGTATTCTATAATCTGTAGTCTCTATTCTGTAGGCGCGATAACTTTTGAAAGATTGATCAGATTGTATTCTGCTTTGGAACACTTTTTTAAAACCTAAAAAGAAATAAAAAGTTCTTAAAGCAGCTATTTTGGATGAAAATCCAAAAAGTGAGCACATTTTCAAAATATTTAGGACTATTTATTTTCATGATTTAAAAATTCTATTTACGCTATCTAAAGTTCTCAGAAACTTAAACAATTTATCCTTACGACTTTTTTTCGATAAAACGAAAATTATCAGAGTTATAGCATTTTCAAAATAAAAAAAACAAGAAAATTAACATTTTAAGCGAAACAACGCATGTTATGAAAAAAGTCAAGAACACAAACACGGTTATTCATACTAAAAATAACGAAAACTCCAAAATTTCATTTGACGGACAATCTATGCAAGATACGAAAAAAAATTAACTAAAAATTGCGCAGCCTGAAATTATCTACAAATTTTTAATTAATCACTTTTTGATAGGATGCGTAGTTTTTGTTTCTATTTGTAAAAAACAACATTAAAAAAAATTAAACTTTTGCACAAACAGAACAAGCTATAAAAAATAGACAAACGTGTCTCTGGCAAAAAATAGCGAAAACTCATTCAAGTTTGTCATGAATAATTTTTGACAAGAAACGCAGTTTTTCTTTATTTCGTAAAAAACATAAGGTACGAACTAAAATGAACAGAATAAAGTTCTCCAACCCGAAAAGATCTATAAATTTGTGATTAATTATTTTTAGATAGGACGATTAGATTTTCTTTTAATGGTCAAAAATGAGATTAAAATTTAAAAAAATGTGTAGAAAAACGACACAAGAGACGAACAAAATTAAAAGACAAAAGTTGTTTAACCAAAAAATATCTACAAGTTTGTTATAAACTACAATAACATTTATTTAGCACAATTTTTTGCCTAAATTACATCTACATTGAATATAAACAAATTAGATTTGTGGAAAAATGTGTCATTTTGTCATAAATCTAATTTGTTGTTGCAGTAAAATGTTTAATAATAATTTTTATTTTAATAGAATGCCCATTTTTTAAATGATAAAAATGATACAGCAAAAATACTTTTGTTTTAATACTAATGGATATCATGAATGGTAATAATATCAATTTATTGAAATGATATACATTTTTGAGGATGGCTAAGAATAAAATTTAATGCAAAATCAGAAACAAATATTAAAGTAACCATTAAAAGGAGATTTCGGTTGATAGAGTTGAACATAATGTAGAAAATGGCATTTGCGACGAAATCGAGTGCAAAGCATGAGATAGGTGATAAGAATATGTTCGTTAAAGCCGAAGGAGCTTTAACAAAAGAGCATTCACAATAGCCAAATGACAGTTTTCGATGCTTAGACCTTTCATTTTAAAAGGCTTGCGCATAAATGTCGAGTACATAGAAAGACCGAGCGCGTAGAGCGAGGTGAACGCATCATCGAGCGCGAAGCGCAAAATAAATACATTATTAAAACATTATTAAAAAATCTTTAACTGATTTATTTACTTTTTCCAAGCTATAATTTAATTAATGAGCCTGGAATTTTCATACACTCTGGCAACTTTTATTCGCATTTGTGTCTCATTGCATTTAGCAACTAGATGAATGCACGAACGCACATTATATTATCACAGAGACTCTGGCATGGAAATTCGAGGTGGGTTTTATCACCATTAATGCAGGCGAAACACGGTAGAAAGAACGAAAGTATTTTTCTTCCAAAAATAGTGAAGCACGCGAGTGAGGTCCAATAAATTTGGCCATTTTAACGTATTGAATGTGCAAGTGCATAGCCGAGTGCATTCAGAGCATTGAATGAAGTGACAGAAAATTCGGAAGTAGAATTACCGGGAAATTACGAACGGTATGGGTAAAACGTTGGTAGGACATGTGGGGGTGTGTAAACAGCCAAGATTCCAGAATTTCGAGTAGCTCCGCCTCACGAATCCGTGTCAACATAATGCTTTTGCGCTAAAGGCACATTTCGTCGTTTGCGTTTGAGGATTTCCGTCGGCAAATCAACGGAGTTCGTGCTTGAACTTTCGACAAATAAATAATTTAATAAGTCAAGGCTGTGCACATAAGCCTGTCGAGAAGCGGGTGATAATTCCTCCTTTTCAAATAAATCCTCCCAAGACTCCGTCCTCTTTGGCTTAAAGTGCTTTTTCGACTGAAAAATGATATAAATTCACAAAGAAGTTTACACGGAAAACAATTTGCAATTCAATCCAAAAAATACTGTAAAATGAAATTAATTATACTATAATATAGTTGATAGAAGTAATTTTGATTTTTGAAAAAGACAAATGCAATGTCAATCTAAGGATTTTCATATAAAAATTACAAAGTTTAATTAAGGACTATACATGTCAACCCTATGTCAACATTAATCCTATTTCATTACAGCCATATTTAAAGTTTCACTATTCTCATAGTAGCGTGATTGTCTTATTTGTTAAATTAAATTTTTTCTGAAAAATTGAATTAAAAAATTTGATTATCTTATGTTCCAACATTGCATCTTCGACGGCCATGCTGGCGCAGGTTCGATTCCCAAAGCAGGAAGTGAGTCTGGATGTGTTTTGAGAAAGCTTCGCTTCTCTCTCAGCCTTAGATACCGTACTGTTTATAATTAATCTTATAGTACAGTCACTAAAGACGCTGAAAGTTTATGCGACTATAAACATTCAATTACTAACAAAATATTTGAAGTTAGATCAAGAATAAATATCAACAAGAATGCGTTTAGGTGAGGGAAATTAGGAAAAAATAGAACATATTCTTAAGCTGAAAAAGATGCAGTAGAAACATAATTTTTATTTAGTTTCTTTTAATATAAGACACACACCTGCAAACTTATACGTCCACTTTCAAAATTTCAAATATTTTTTAAGAGTTCTTCTGGTGCGAAAGAGTTCTGGAATGCTATACAACAATATTTCCAATTAATTAAAAATAATAAGTTACATTCTGTAAATTCCAGTTCCAGGTATTTTTATCTGAGTTCTGATTTACCCGGAAAAGTTCTATAAAAAAGTCGTCAATCTATTTGTATCAACATTTATGAGTTATTTTAAATTACTGTAGCTTATTGGATTTTGGTTTGAACGAATTGTTATACGACATTTCTATGGAGGCCTTTAGAGGAAACATAGATCTGATAAAAACTGAAGTTTTATCGGTTAAAATGTTATAGTTTTAAATTTTTGGGTCACTGTAACCTACTGCATCATTTTAGATTTTAGTTTGATCAAAATGAGTTATACGAATTTTTCTTAGTGCTTAACAAATGTAGCTGTTTGGTGTATGGTTTGTGCAAAAAGTGGTCAAAGTGTTTTTAATAGAACTATTACGTTTTTTTAAAACTACGTTTGCGTAAAACTCTAGAACTGTTTCAAATCTAACGGACTGAGTAAAACATTCGAAATCTTGTAAAGTAGGAGATGACTATTTTTTCGAGAATTTCTTGTAATGAATTCTGTGGAAAATATTTTTAAAAAGCGTCAAAACTTAAGAACTATGCTTATTCTAAACAGAGTTCTAAAAAAAGCTGGTTTTGGAAGTATGGGAAAGGAGTGTCAGAAGAATAATTAAAAGAGAAAAGTTATTCACCTTAACACTTATACTTTTTAAAATCTGTATTTCGTAACCTATTTCAACTCCGGAAGCTAAAGCATATAGTAAAGTTTTCATGTTAGCAATTATCCTATGTGCTGTTTTTGTTGTCAAAAGTTATTATGTACATTTTAGAGAGCACTGTACGTTATTGTGATTGTAGGTTCTCTTCAGAGATAGAAGCTGCTATTGCTCGTTAGAATTACATAAATGCGCTAAACTTCGATATATAGTCCAGAATTTCAAACTTAGTTAACACTAGGGTGGACCGAAAAACAAAAATGTTGATATTGCCTTTCGAGGGGTAGAGCGACATACTCAGAACTTGTTATTATTGTCCAAAAAGAATCCACAAAAGATTTTTTTGATCAAGGCATATTTTCCTAGAGCAGGTTTTATGCAAAAATTAAAAATTGATGTATATATACTTTCAGATAATGAATACAAGGCAGAAATATATGCTCCGTTAGGTGCAAATATTCATAAAAACGATGTCATCATCGTTACATAATTTTTACAGAAAATCAAAATCAGAATTCCACATGCGTGACCTTAAGAATCAATACGCACCAAACTGCATGCAAATATAGACCGCTGCGAGGAAAATCGATGTACCCTGCATTGCGATATCTTTGTTAAGACAATTTTCTTTCAGACAGTTGATAATGGAAGTTTTAAAACAATAACCACTACATTGGATCCATAGAGCCTGAAAACCGCCATAAAACAATTTTCAGGCAAATGTATAAAAATCTTGACATTAAGGCTGCCATATTGTATACACCATTTATTATTCATATTGCTGAACTCAAATTAGAAGTCAGTGATACAAAAAAACCCTTAAACACAAAGTTTAAACAAATACAATGAAATTTTGAATTTTTAGCATTACTAATGGTGTGTAGTGCTCACTGTGCATTACGACCCCTCTGATCTCAAAAATGTTATCATTTACTAGCTATTGATATTAAACATTTTTATATTAAATGATTCGATAGATCGAAAAATCCCCCGTTATTAAAGAAAAAATCCCTCCAAATATGTATATGAATTTGATTAAAATTGCAGCATTGAAGAAAGCTGTCAATTTTTGACAAATTGAAAGGTTACCTTCAACAGCTTGTAAGTTCTTAGAATTTTTTTTTGTCGAACCGCTGAGAACCGAATCCCTTTGTTTTCGTTATTTACTTCTAATTATTGAAAAAGTTATATTTTTAATGTCGAATAATATTTGAATAATACCTGTTCTTTTTCGAGATATTATAGTTGTGCATTATTTTACCAATCTTCTAATTAACAATACACATTTTACAGATATTTGGAATATTTTAATAAGACTAGAATTTATGAAAAAAATGGTTAATTCATTAAATCTAATTCAAGAGTCAATACAGGAATTAGGAGTTAAGCGTTACAAATCGCTTAGGAACATTAGGCAGCTGCTAATGGCTTTAACATCGAGTCAGCTCATTAAGTTTAGAGCTAACTATTATCGAGAAACATTTGTGAAGCTGCTTCGGCTTAGAGGATTCACAGCCTTTGCTTTAATAATGAAGCAATTGCAATAAATTTATTTTCTATAATAGTTACCTGAATGTTCCTAATATGTCTTCTTTAATACTTCAGGATTTACAATATGTCTCTTATTTTAACGGACCAGGTTTGAGCTCCGTTAGATGTCCACCTGTCCCTTAATCATAAGCTGTCAAGTGTTATGATTAGATCATTCATCATAAGGTTAGACAAACCTATAATTTAGTCATGACTAGGTCAGTTTTGTGTAGTTTGTCTTTGCCTTTGTAGTTTGCTACTGAACGTGCAAAAATTTCAAACTGAAAAGCAATCAAAACATCCAACCTGCACGAATGTTTTAAGAACGCGAAAATTTTCGAGTTCTCGGCTTTCGAGAAAACTCAAACCCAACTTCAAAAAAGTTGACCAGACCAGGAGTTTTGGATTTTCATGATATTAAAAAAATAGAGCAGAAACCGAAGTCTAAACTATTGATTGTTAGTACTGAAGTGGGCTTATCTGAATCAGATGGGAGTTGAAATATTCATCAAATTGGTTGCGAGCAGAATGGTCGAGATAGACAAATTATTATTATTTGCCCGTTAAATAATCATTATCAACAAACAATTCTTGTTTGCGCTTGCATAATCCGTAACTATGTCAGCAAACACTGATTACACATTCGTTGCACTACACAAATACCAGGAAGTGTTATCCGCTTTCCAATTGAATATTTCGTACTTTGTCGCCGATCGTCTTATCGCTGCTAGCGAGTTGTGTGGGTAGGTTTACTAGCTGTCAAATGCAGAAATGGGGCTTGGGTAGGATATATGTGTAGCACTGAAATCGATAACTATTATATGCCGAACCAACCGATATGGTCGCACTGATATAGGGACAGACGGGGGAGTGAAACCTGTGGGGAAGCCTAGGTATAGACACATAATTGATTGGCATTAGCGTACCTGATTGCCAGTCCTGAGCCCAACCTTGCCCTGAATATATCCCGCGGGGTACTTAAATACCCCACTGCCATGCTGCTCCCTCGTTCCAATTTACATCTGAACTGAAATTCTCACACCATAATCAAGTTAAACTGCGATATGTGCTTAACAGCAGAGGATAGCGTTTACGGATTTAAGACATAACTCTAGCCTACTTCATTAATATTTTTCAGTAAGTCAGAATTGAATAATTAATACTGGTATGCAGTTGCAAATATTCTAAGAAAAATTAACATTTTAAATTTGTAATTTGTTTACTGTTATACCTTCTAGAAGACTGTAAAGAGCGGGTTGGTCGTCTTTGCAATTAGAACTATTTTGTAATTAATTGGGAATGAAGAGCTAGCAGGCGTGTTCAAGCGGATGTCACGTCAGGATCTTAATTGCTAGTGAGTTGTGGAGCATCACCATGCAGAGTAGGAATTTGGTACTAGTTCTAGAAGGAACCGGAGGCGTAAGTATAACTCCCACGGATTCTGTAAATTTGCGCACCACCCTAAGTAAGATTCTATCTACCTGAACACAGTGCCTCCTGGCTAGCCACCCGATGTGCTGAAGTTGCGGAGGATCCGGAAGCGCTGAAGCCAGTCTCAAGGCTTTCAACGTGAGAGATGCTAGAGCTGAATGTAGAGCGTTAAACCAGACATTCGCCTCCGTATTGTCAGAGGCTCTCAGCCAACACTCGTGCACTCCATCAGGAGAATGAAGTTCCAAAATTCGCCCTTCTGAAACATAGAGGAAGAACTGTTTAATGTCTGGCATTTAAAATCAATTCGAGTAGATCAAATATGCGTAAATATAACAAATTATTAAATTATTATGCAAAGAGATCATTAAATTAAGGCTAAAAAGAACCTATATAAAAAGGCATCTTCCAGACCAATACTTTCATTCAATTAAAAAAAATCGATTTCATTTTGAAAACTGGTTCGCTTTTCTTATGAGATCTGCACAAACCATATTGAAATATAATATCTAAAAATATAGTGACAAATAGTAGAGTACTGAAACAATCTAAATCTGTAACCAAATTCAAGCTATTTATACCTCACTTTTTGATAAAAAAACATTTCCACAAAGGCAAATTCATATCCAGTAGGTTCAAAATGCAAAATTTTTAATTCATCTCATTTTATTAAACTGGAATCACTTCGGTGTTTTAGCTTAAATTTTGAACAATAAGCAGCCCTATTATATTTTTAATTTAATCTCATGTTGTCCCTATGTTCTTTATGTTCGCAGTGGACGTTTCGTTTGGCCAATGTAAGCTTTTCCACAACGGTAAGATATTCTGTATACAACATTACATTGATCCAAGGTATCAAGTCTTTCTCTAATTAAAAAAGTTTGTGAAATTTAGTGTTGACTCTAAAAACTGTTCTGACATCATTAGTTTAATTTGAAAGAAAGTCTATAGAAACGTCTGCTAAAAGAATAGGCGAATACATAATATTTCTCACGATTCTAATTTTGTGATCAATGGAATGATTAAAATAATAATAATTTGAATATGTTCAGGAATAAGTTGGTTTGAAAAGTCAATTAGTTTTTATGATATCACTTTCATATATTGCTAATTCCAAACTTAAAAAAACCGATTGAATTATCTACTGCCTTTTCAACTGTAAATTTTGGTCTGTTGCAATTATAATTAAAAAATGAAGCGAACAAATCTATTTTACTCTCAAAAAAGAAAACCCTTCAACATATCAGCATTTCTTGAATTCATCGATAAAAATTATAGTAATTTTTTAAAAGTACTTCCATCAAGAATCAATGTTTTTGAAAAAAAGTTCTAAAGGAAAGTTCGTGAAGAGAGATGTTATATTATGTAATACTTTTAATTTTTTCGTTTAGTTCTAATGAGTCTTTTATGTGATGAGGATGATATGGTAAAGAATAAAATTGTAATAAAATCTTTGGTAAATATATTTTAGCCCATTCTTAGAGAAAGGAAGACTAACTAATTTAAATAAGATTATACACGGAGTTAGATTAAAATCATTATTAGTTAAAAAATATAATTTCGCTTGCAGAATATTAAAACTTTGATGATTTATAAATTATCAGAAACTATATAAAAATTAAATAATTTTAAAACTATAATAGAATAAATAGAAAATAAAAAAGTTCGAAAACATAGGATTTTATGATATACCTAAAGAAAACTTCCGGAAAACGTTTAGTGACATTTTATTACAGTATATGAAATGTACTTGCTGAGAGATTCAATACTTTCTTTTCCGAGTTCAGAGAATCTTCAATGGACAAAGAAAGAAAAGGGTATATAACGACAGAAGGAAATATTGAATTCCATATCAAAAGGAAATTACGCTCGAGTTAAAAGCTGGGTTCTAACCATTTTCCGCTTGGAGTGTATTTTTGTAAGGAAAAAAGAGGGAAGACAGAGAAGATCAGCTAGAGAAAAAAGTATAAAGAAAAGATGCGCTGTAGGGAAACTTTAGATCTTCTTAAAATAAAATATTAATATAAATGTTTACATGCAGCTTTCAACTGCAGATAAGAGTTTCTCCATCAAAGGTATTAAAACATTTATAGCCGAGCATCTCTTCCATTGCTTATTTATTTAGGAGTAATTAAATATATATTTAACATTGTTATAATAAATTTCATTTTCCGAATAAAGATTTTTTATCAAATTATTATTATGCAAAAAATCTTCTATTATTTTAATGTTTAAACATGTGTAATATGTATTATATATAACTAACGTTGAACAGGACAGGACTTAGCGATGAGGAAATAAATAGACGAATAGATGATTACAGACTCAAAAAGAGGATACTCAAGCGACTAATTAGAG
>JAAAKG020134487.1:0-13825 GCA_010014905.2 Druon quercuslanigerum | reverse complement strand
CAAAAATATAGAAACGTTCTTACGCTTTGTAAACTGCTCATAATTCTTGGAGGTGTTTTTGTCCCACCTCTGCCGGCCAAACGAATAGGGAAATACCACTCCTTACTATTACTTCGTGAATAGTAGATTGATAGTTCAATCTACAAAAATTGTCCTTCAAAATAATAAAAGTTGTATTGCGTTTGTCATTCGCTAACACAAATTATTTGCCACAAATGAAATTAGTTGCAAGAAGAGAAATAATCGATATTCCTAATCTTTCTGATATAACGATGGCAGGCCCAGTTCCGGTAAAAACTGTAGGGAAATTTCAATTTGAGAAAATAGAATTTTGCCGTAATTTATGGAAAGTAATTATGTATAATTGACGAAATTACCGTAAACTACAAAAAATTTCTGGAAATTTATAGAAATTTTTAAATTGCATTTTGGGTAATTTACCTTAAGTTGCAATAAAATACCTGTACTATTACTATAAATTTGTCAATTTATGGTAATTTACCCTATTTAAGCGAGAAATTTCTAAAAAATACAGAAAATTTCCGGAAATGTATAGACATTATCAAATTGGATTTATGGCAATTTATTGTAAGTTACCAAAAACTAACTTTAATATTACCATGCATTACGAAAAAATTCATAAATTTCCTGAAGTGTAAATAAAAATGTTCAAAAAAAAATTTTGGGTAATTTATGATAACTTCCCGTATTTACCTGTAATGTATACATTTTTAAATTGAATTTTGGGCAATTTATGGTAAGTTACTATAAGTTAACAAAAATTTCATAAATTTTCGGAAATGAATAAAAATGTTTAAAATAAAATTTTGGGTAATTTATAGTAATTTACCATTTTTACCTGCAAAATTACCATACATCACAGAAAATTTCCATAAATTTCCAGCAATGCATACAAATGTTTAAAATAGAATTTTGGGTAATTTATGGCAATTTACCATATTTACCTGTAAAAATATTATTTATGGCTGAAAATTTCCATAAACTTCCGGAAATTTATAGAAATATTCAAATTGAATTTGGGACAATTTATGGTAAGTTCGAAATCTTCTTGTGCAGAAATTTAGTCATGGCCCAAACTGGGCCCCGGCTTGGAAAAACAAGGCCCTGGCCTGGCTAGATCGCCCAGCTTGGCCCAGGCTTGGCCCTACTTTATTTTCAATTCTTTGCCATTCTTTATTTTCTAATTAAAACTCAAAATTATTTCCGCGTGTTTTCTTCATGTGATAATAAAACGAGGTTTTCATATACAGGATTTTTCATAGCTGTATGCTCTTTGCAAAAAAAATTCTAACTCTAATCTGACTACCTTGTAGTATACATCAAAAACTTCGTTATAATCAATAATTCATTGCAATAAGAACTGTGTATTGCAAAGAAAAATAAAGGTTTTACTGTATTAGAGAATAGTTTTTTTTCTGTGAATGAAAACATGATTCTTTGTGCGTAAATAGGT
Organism: Druon quercuslanigerum; assembly: GCA_010014905.2. Taxonomy (NCBI): domain Eukaryota; kingdom Metazoa; phylum Arthropoda; class Insecta; order Hymenoptera; family Cynipidae; genus Druon; species Druon quercuslanigerum. Next base: position 12,351 of record JAAAKG020134487.1, on the reverse strand, counting down.
ATAAAATAAAATAAGTGAGTTTATATTTGTAAATATAGGAAAACCAACAATATCGCTTTCTTGTTATTGCTGATTTTATGTAAGGTTTTTTAAAGTGCAGGTATATATTGACACAAACTATCCCGGAATAAACTCACGCGATTTCTTACAGAAATATAATGCAGAAAAACGAGGAGTTATAAGTACGTAAAACTAATCGCGTCTTCTCGATTTCAATGCTGGCAATACTCAAGTAGAAAAGCTGTCTGCTCGATGCTATTCGGAAATGGTTTTTCTTCGTTTAAACGCTTTTTTATCATCTTAAATTTTTAGGTACTATGAGCATTTTCGTAAAATACCATAGAAATTATTTTCGATAAGAATCTCGTTCCTACTATCAATTTTGCTGCATAATTTACTATTAAATAACTGTCAACTTAAATATCTCGACTAATATATTATTTTAAATATAGTGTTTTGCGACATGAACTTTATTTTTAGATTTATTATCTTAATGAATAAACACAACAATATGTAACTAATGGATGTTTAATAAAATCGAATAATTATATAAATTTTCTATGCAAACTATGCGTGTGAAAAAAGTTTAAAATATAATTGTATTCTAAGAATTATTTGTTAAATTAGTTGTACTATAAAAAATAATATTAAAATTATCATTTTAATATATTTTACGACTTGAGAAGCAGATATAATTCTTATTTGGACTAAAAAAATATTACCGCCTAACTTCGATGATAGAACAAGATGCCTTAAAATATTCCATGAGTGCATTCACTTAAAATTAACCAGCGAAATATTACTGGTTGAAAGAGCCAGATATGTGTCACTGACAGTCAGTGCGATTTCACTTGGCTTCATCAGTGAGATTTACTCGTTACTCAGTACTAAAGTCGGCGTCTAAAGTACCCGTGCAGAAATAGCCAAGTTTGTTCCTGGTTCCACACTTGGGCCAGGCCGGGAGCCCCTAGCCTGGGCCTAGCTTGAATTTTGCAATGGCTCGAGCTTGGGCCCAGCTAGAGTAAAGTTTGTAAAATTGACGATAGATGGCGTTAGTATTATTTTGTTTGTTTACTTATTGCATAATATTGTCAAGTATAAAGCTTTCCAAGTTGCAATCATTGTAAATAAATTCACAAAAATGCCTGAAATAAAAAGCACTTTGAGAGTCCAGAGGCTTTAAGCAATCGCAAGTATCCATTAAGTATCAATAATCAATTAAAAATAATACTTTCACATTAAGATTGTACGTGACTTCTAACCTCAAATTTAATGTAATTGTCTTCTAATTAGCGTCAAAGTACAGTTGCTCGTTTATCTCAGCACTTTTTATTAGGTTTCGAGCAAGAAGCCCTTTTCAGAATTTTTGACGACGCCGTAAGTTGCTTTCAAACTATTTACCAGAGCTGAAACTTCCTCTTAATACATGACCGGCTGTAGCGTACGTATCAGAAAAAAACCTACGGTACCTTCATTTATGCTCATTTTCAGGTTTATAGCATATTTATCAAAATCAAAAAATCAAAAATCAAAAATATTTTTCCTTAATTTTGAGTTTTAATTAGGAAAATGAAGAACGGCAAAGAATTGAAAATAAGTTCGGGCCAAGCCTGGGCCAAGCTGGGCGATCTAGCCTGACAATTAAACCGGGCCCTGGCCAGATTTGACGTTTCATTCGAGCTTGGCCCAGGCTAGATCGCCAAGCCATGGCCTAGGTTCGCCAAGCACGGGTACGCGACTCTCACTTTGAACGCTCACCACTCGTTCAAAAAAAAAATCGCAGAAAAAAATTTAGCCAGGCAAACGTGTTTTCTTCTGCGTTGAACAAAATGCACTGAGAAAACGAGCCGTTATCCGAGCTGCTTTTTTGCTCAGTTAAAGAAATATTAATTGAAAATAACAGAGTAATGGTTATAAGTAATTATGTGTTTTTTTTAGGTTAGTTACCATAGCAGAGCAGTCGGTTGCGACAGCCAAGTACATTCCTAACTTTAACCGAGTAGTTTGGTAATTTTAATCAAGAAATCTTAGCCAATACAACTTCGTTAAATTTTATAAACGAAGTTTGCAGGTGCTATATTAGCAATCTTACTTGGCTATTTTTAGCAAAAACTTGGTTACATTTAACAACTCATTTTCTCAGTGTGTATACTGTTGTTCTACACAATTTTTTATGCTAGCGCTGATGTGTCAAAAAACGAGGTTTTGGAGGCACTTTTTTTAGCCTCGACTTTCGAAACTTCCCAAAACCAGCTGCAAATCTTAAAAAATCTGAAAACATTGAAAAAAGGTGTCTCGAATGCACTGCAATTTTCAAAATTTCAAAGTATTAAATTGTTTGCTAATTACGGACCATTTTCTGCTAAATCTTATCTTGGGAAGGAATAGTAATAGGGAGTAGGTTAATGGCTTAAAATGTGCAATTTTGCAACATGATTAAGGTACACTTAAAAAAAAATGAAATACGATCGATATTTCGCGAAATAATCCTTTAAGAATATTTCACGATTTAAGGCGAGTTGGCACCGTAGAAAAAGTGTTAGAAAAAAAGTATCTATTTTACAACAATAGGTACCTCAGGAGGAAGGGGATAACGGCTCACACACAGGTCAATAGTTGGGAGGGGAAAAGGCAGGGAGGTCGGTATCCCTTGTCGGTTTCGTGAAATATTCTTAAAGAATTATTTCGATAAAATATCGATCTATTTCATTTTTTTTAAGTGTACTTCAATCACGTTGCACAACTGAACATTTAAAGCCTTAAAACCAATTCCCTATCATTAATTCTGTCCAAGATAAGATTTTGCGGAAAACGTTCTGTAATTAGCAAACAATTTATTATTTCGAAATTTTGAAAAATGCGTTGCATTCTAGACAGCTTAAGGAGCTTCTGTGATTTTTTTTTAATTTTTGAAGACTTCCAGTTGGTTTTGGGAAGTCTCCAAAGTCGATGCTAAAAAAAGTGCCTCCAGAACCTCGTTTTTTGACACGTTTTACTTCAGCGCTAGCGAATGAATGGTGAGCGTTCTTAGTGAGGGTCGCGTACTTTTGACGCGTTGTCTTCCATCAGCATGTCGTCCATCGTCATCATCATGCATTTAATTGTTAATGACTAATCTTCGAATAACGTTAGGGGATTTGGATGAATAATAATAACTGCCATTGTTTTAAACAATTTCATGAACAATTACTCATATTTTCTATTTGTCATGAAATGAATACCGTTTTCCACCCAGAATCAACTACAGATCACTCTGATTAATGATACCCATGCATTATTTTCGATCATCTGATAACAATTATTGATTATTTAAAAAAATGTAATAAAGCAATACACAGTTTTGTTATTTTACGGTATTCTTACTTCATTTTTAGAGCAGGATTATTTGTTAATGATCAATTTTTTAAAACCAATTGTTATCAACATGAAGAATTTCATGAGAATAATATTAATATTAATTCGATACGCACATCAGACTTTACGTCTGTTTCAAAAGTAAAACTTCTGCTTCTGGATGCAGTGGTCTTTCTGGCTTGACGAACTCACTTCTCAGACAGGTCGATGCGACCTGTCTTCCTTGTATTATTCTCTCTGCATCTCTTGAAATCTTCATTTTTGGTTTCCTGAGCCTCTTCCGACAATTGTTCCATGGATCAACAATTTGTGTAGTGATGCAGGCATGAAATACCAATTGTATTTCTGAACGTTCGTGGAATTTTTTGGTGTCAATGGCTCTACCAGATGATAGGACTTGTAAGACTATGTACATATTCTTCAGGATTTATTCGTCAGCACCGGTGATTTCGGAAATAATGTTATAATTTTCGAAGGTAATTGTATTGCATGCGGGTTTCAAGAAAGGTGAGAATACGTAAAGTCTGATGTGCGTATGGAATTAATATTAATATTATTCTTATAATATTGTTCATGCCGATAACAATTGGGTTTAAAAAATTGGTCATTCATATTTAATCCAATTCTGAAAATGAAGTAAAAATATCGAAAAATGGCGAAACTGTGTAAATACTCAACAATTGTTATCGGATGATCGAAAATAATGAATGGGTATTACCAATTAGTGATCTGCAGTTGATTCTGGATGGAAACGTTATTCATTCTATGACGAATAGAAAATATGAAAATATTGTTCATGCAATTGTTTATAACAATGGCAGTTATTATTATTCATCCAAATCCCCTAACGTTGATCGAAGATTAGTCATTAACAATTAAATACATTCGAAGAACGGATTTTGTGTGACGACAAATAGTCAAATAATGCAATTGTTAACTAAGATCGTTTGAAAAATTGCGAATTGTTATTATATGAGCAGATATGATAACTGAGTATCATTCACGAGCTCTATAAAGCTCATTTCATGGAAAATGACTATTCTTTTCGTCACCGATATCTGAAGCCAAAAATTGTTTTCTTTATTTGCTTATAATAATGATAGTTTATTCATGATTCCTGACGGATATGACACAGAAATTATTTTTGTTGATCACTTGTTGATTAATAAATAAAATAAATAAGAGCCTCAATTTGAATATATGCTCTGATGAGACCATGCGAATTTTAATCAGCTTCAATTAAAAAAAAATCCGTGTAAATCGGATGAAAATTGAAGTCGGAAAATCAATTTGTCCAGAGTCGTGCTTTTCATCTTACTGTGCAGCGGTGAAGGAACTCATATAACGCGAATCCCAGTCCCAGACTTTTGGGATGGATGGGTGGCTACTGTACACGTATTGCATTTGTCGCTTATACTCGTACCGTAAAAGTGGGGTAAAATCTAAAACATCTTGAACAATGTATTTAAGAGAAAGTAAACGTAGTTTTATTTTTCAATGTAGTAGATAATATGTAGTTGTCAACCATTTTCCCATTGCAACGAATTGATCCATTTTTGGATCAAAATTTATTAATATCTCTTTAGACCGTCTAGTCATTGAACCTAGTAAAAAATAGATTGAACTATGTTTCATAGCAGCAGATTTCATATTGTGGCTCACATTTTGGCTTAATCAATGTTTACACAGATGCAGTACCGTCTAACTGTTATGAATTTTAACTATTGATTAAACACATGTCTTTCACGTGTGTATGTATGCAAATACATACAACAAGTAGACAAGGTTATAAAAGTATGTCAATTATACAATATACATTAATAATTATTATATTTAATGTTACTTCCTTTTTCTCTATTGGTATTGTGTCAATATTTTAAAAATAATGATTTATTCATAGCTGTGAAAAAATCCTTTCTAGCGAATAGATCCTGAATACACAAGACTAATTTTACCTACTTCCCCGTCCCTCACTTCTCGCACTAATCCTCCCTTTATATCAACTTTCACTTTCCACCCCTTTCCCATACATTCTCTAATCACTTTCCCTACACCTCTTCCACCGATAACACTCTCCTACTTCCTCTCACTCCCCCTCACTTCCCCTAACTTCCCATCACTTCCTTTACCAGGAAAATAGTACAAAGGAAGAACGGATGGACGTGCACCTGACAGAAACTACAAGAGTTTTTGCACGGGGCTACAAAAACCTAAAAATATTTAAAAATTCTTTCACGCATAAATAAATACGTTTAATAAACTCTAATAGTCGCCAATACCCTTCCATGTTTTTTTTTTAATTTATAGGGACCTAAACTCTGCTCTGACCCAGCGTAGTTAAAGCTGGAAAAAATATTTACTTAATTTGACTTTTATGAAAGTATTTTTTGTATTATATTTATTTCTTAATTTTCATGTAGAAAATATTTCTTTAATGTTCAGTATTCATTCCATTATTTATTTAAAAACCGACCTTTATCTATATTGGTATTCTTTTTTTATTTCTTAGAAAATCGTTAAGGGTTTTGATAATACGTGGGATTATATTTACTCTTTTACAAGATCAAGGCTTGGCCCGAGTTTATTTTCAGTTCTTTGCCGTTCTTTATTTTTCTAATTAAAACTCAAAATTAAGGAAAAGTATTTTTGATTTTTGATTTTTTGATTTTTTGATTTTGATAAAAAGTGCTATAAACCTGGAAATAAGCAAAAATGAAGGTACCGTAGGTTTTTTTCTGATACGTATGCTACAGCCGGTCATGTGTTAAGAGGAAGTTTCAGCTCTGGTAAATAGTTTGAACGCAATTTACGGCGTCGTCAAAAATTCTGAAAAGGGCATTAAACACGTTCAAAGATACTTGAAATCCGAAGAAAAATTAAGGGTTTTGGAGAGGGTTATTGTTTTTGACAACTCGACCTGATGAAAACTCCTGTAAAAACAAGAGTCCAACGACCAAATTTGATCCACAAATGTGTGGTCCAAATTTTGTCGTTGGATTCTTGTTTTTTATAGGAGCTTTCATCAATTTGATGATTGGATGTTAAATAGGGTTTTTGATTAAGATTTTAATATTATTTAAATTTCTTAAATATTAACTCAAACTAAACCAATAGAAAGATTTCAAAATTCAAAAAATAAATTTCAAATTTGCATTTATCTCGAAAACGGTGATACATATCTAAACTGACAACATTTCTACTGCTTGATTAAGAGACTTGGTCTTTGGCCAACCCGATCTATCCCATTTGAAAGATTGAATGAATAGAAAATAATAATAAATTTGATTCTCCTCGAAAACAGTGAGATTCGAGAAAAGTGAAAAATTCCGGAGAAACCCAGTGTAAAGATATTTGAAAAAAATGAAAATTTTGAATTATCTGCAAAAAGGTAAGAGATACGTAAAACATGTCAGAATTTGAAGAATTATCTAAAAGAGGACATATTCATTCAGATTAAAAAGGATTGAAGATAATGTTTGTACGCGTATTGAGAATGAAAAGACTTTCTTGATGAGCATCGGATTCATCTGATTTGGCAGACGAATAAAAAATATTAAAATGTGTGTTACGATAAAGTTTATGTTGACGCAGGTATTGAAAAGGATTAAAATTTCGGTTCGGATTGGTTTCTGATTCCGTCAGATTTATTTGGATTCATATACTTTTTCATTCGGACTGGGGTCGATTTCAATTAGATTTATGCCGGTTGAATTTCATGTGGTCCGCTGGATTCAAAAGGACGTGAGTAACGGATTGAAAAATGGGTTCGGTGGGATTCGGATTGAATTTGGTTTTGATGCTCGAATGGAAAAGAGTGAGTGTCGCATAAGTTCGGATTAAATTTTTCGTAGACAGACAGATCGAGAAGAGTTGCGGAGGATTGAAAACTTGCTTCGGAGTATTTTAAATTATTTTGGATACGGACGTATCATTGCGCTGAGTTCAAACTGTAAAACGATCATTTTTAACTATAATTAAAAAATAAGTCAAATTTCTATAAATTATGCAGTATATAGTTTTTGGTCAGAAAACACGCATCGATCTCGTTGAGTGAATAATAACAGCAGATTGACAAAGATGATTCTAATTTTCAGGCGGAGTATAAATATTTTTAACCGCGTTCATAAATAAAATATAAGGTTATACAATTCATTAAAGAGCGTTCATCGTCTTGTTTGATAAATATTGTTAAATTCCAGAAGTTTGGGTGCATAATTAAAGAGGCGTATGTAAAGTTGCGTGTTAAAGTTTCGTTATGGAGCTTTTCCGTGAGCATTTGTCGTTAGAAGGAATCGGTCTAAATACACGTGTCACGCATGGTTATGCACACTTATGTATTTCGAGATGTTTGTTTCGTGCCACACGCATATCTGCTGCTTTGTAGATTCTCGTCCACGGCAAACATCTTAATGTCGCCGAGAATGATTTCTGATAATAAGTGTCACGAAATACAGTTAACACATTGCAAAAGTGCAAAAATGGAAGAAAGCAGATGAATACAAAAATTTCATGATGCAGACCTAATTCCATTGTATGCTCCAAAAATTTAGAATTTGAAGCATGATCTCTTAGATATCTCTAGATGTAAATTACGATATTTTTTAAATTTTCTTTATCATTATCGTAAACGTAAAATTTATTTGTTGAATCTAAATTTTCTTTCTGTTTCTCTTAAATAGCCAACAATTCTGCAGTTTAATTCGACTACGTCACCAATTGCGTCAAAAAAATGGTGAAAGGTATAGAAAATTTTTTTTTATCTGCTGTGACACTATTAAGTTATTTTTATAACCCTGAGCTACAAAGTTAAAGGACGAAGATGTAAGGTTGAGGATAATGGATAATATGTTAAAGTTCAAGGGCAAATACAAGAGAATAGAAGTCAAAGGTCAGGGTCCAAAGCGTGAAATGCAAATATGAGAGGTCATATGAGAGGTCAAAGACCAAAGGACAGGTTAAAATATTAATCGTCAAAGGCGATAAGTCATCTGTTATCATTCAGAGGTCAGAGATCAATGGTAAAATTTGTATGGTGGTCAAAACTGTGAGGTCAAACGTTATTATGACCACCTTGATTGTCACCGAATTAAGTTATCTTGTTAAGCAGATTTCTGACTCTTTTTCTCTAGTCCTCTTTCCGCTTTGTTTTTATCAATACGCCGACTATCCGGAATCAGTTAACACCAAAATAAAATTGAGATTAAATTCTGAAAGCTATGAGATTATCCTAATTCGAAGCTAAAAACATCATATATTCCCTATTAGGGTGGCCTAAAAAAAACAAGTAGCATTAATATAATTAATATTAAATTATTCATTAATTTTTTTATTTCTCAACCCCTTTTATGGTGCTCTAAAAAAACCCAGCATTCAAGTGCAATGAGCATTTTTCGAAATATTGCCCTTAATTATTACTTTTTTCTTATTTTTCATAGATCCTCGTGAAAAAATAAATTGCAAGCATTTGTCTATTTGTACATTCATTTTTAAATGCTTAAGCAATTTTAGTTCTTTTAAGGAATATGACATATTAAGGGTATTTTGTTAATATTCTAGTCTATTTAATGAACTTGGAGAGTGTATTTTTCTATTCAATATGTTTTCCCATTGCTTAAAAAATTGTTTTTGCATAAAGTCAAATTTTTAACCGAAAAAGCTAGAAAATTTTATTTTTGCTAGTTTTTTTAACAAGCATCAAAATGGTCGGTTAAATATTAATTTTCCCAAGTTACTTAATAGTGTTTAATCGCGAATTAATTGTATTTTTTAAATGCATTGGCCTAATGTACGAATGTAACGAGCGAATTATATTATTTTGTCTGTATTTTCCTTGTTTGAACAATTAATAATCTTTTAAATGCAACTCTTGTTAAGAAAAAAATAGAGAAAAGTTTTTTAAAACAATTTTTTAATTAATTCTATTTATTTTTCTAATTCTTAGATTTTTCAACCTACTGATAATTTTTGAAACCAATTATTGTGTTTGTTGTGAAAATATCAATAATTTAGGCAAAATTCCGCAAAATATTAATTGCACTTGCATGGGGTAGTTTTTGGTCTAACATAAAAAGTGCTTACGGAGGAAGGGGGGGCATTAAAAATTACACATGGATTCGTGTTTGTTATGAGTTTTCATGAGATCATGAAAGTCTAGCCTGTACTTTATTATACATTTTTAGGTTTTGGACGGAATTTATAAAAATGCGCTTTTTCCTCATGTAATCCTTGTGGGAAACTTCAGGATATGGGCGTCACCAATTAATATTAGAAGAAAAGCAAGCATTTTATTTTTTTGACATCTAATAAAATAACTGACAGGGGGTGGCCGTCAAAAAATTCGTAATTTTTTTTTGGTCGCCTTAATGCGTCATGAATACGATCAACTTGAGATCGACAATTCTATTAATTGTGAAGCTTGTCATCCTTATTTAACTGACTTGCTTTTGTTCCGTTTAACTGTGTAATCAATAAAAGAAGTTCAATACGTATGTGAAGATTGCTAGTGATTTCGTTCACCAGTACAAATGTTGGTTCATAGACCTGGATTTGGTGATCGATTTCTAAAAAAAAGTAAGCTACATTAAAAATTACACCGATGAGAAAACGTGTCACATGGATTTTATCGCGATTGCAGTGGAAAATTTATTAATTTTTGGGATTTTGTACATTTCTACTCACTGAGCCGTAACTCGCAGGAAATAACGCTCAAGGAATATTGATCAAAGTTCTCATTCAATCATATGGCGCTATAAATATTGATCGGGAAATGCAGAGTTTGCTAAAAAAATTGCACTTTAAGGAAAACATGTTTAAAACCACGCAGGAAGGCTATTTTGAAGCACTCGAAAAAATGAGATCTTTATTGAAAGAAATCAGGGAGAATAGAATCAGGTCTCGTTGGTACAGTCAGGATCACAGGCTTTTGGCTTTACACCAATGTTAGGCTACGGACTACGTCTTATTCAGCTAAATATATACCGAACCTAGATGGATCACCAAGCGAATAGTTTCCATTCAATGGCCATTTTGATTTAATCGTTTTGCCAATAATAAATTATCACCTGTTTGTAAGTTGCATTATCTAAAGCGAAGTTTTAAGGACATTGCAACTCATCTTTCAACGTTATAATTAACTTTTATTTATCAACTCAGTATTTCATTTTTATTGAAGATTAAAAGAATGACGGAAGAATCAGCAAGCGAGTTGAAAAACCTATGCACAACCATATCTAAAATGTATGACACCTTGGTAGTCCTTGACGGTTCAGTCCACAAATGGGATGATATCCTAGTTTAAATTACTGTCGAGCGATTGGATTCTAAATCAGTTAAGGTTTGGAAACATCATTTAGGATCTTCCAAGGAACATCCAACACGGAAGAAACTCAGCGAGTTTTTGATGACAAAATTGCTGATACTTTATCCAGTAGAGAATTAACTAAGTCCGGCATTTCAATCTAATCAGCAGTTCTATCAAATTCATCAGTTAAACAAAAGATAGTTGTTATTATCAAGATCATCAGTATTCCAGAAAGAGGTGAGCCATTGAAAGTTAGAGCACTTATGGATTCAGATTCTCAAATATCTCTTATCACTGTGATATTGGCTAAATGTCTTCACTTTCCAAGACCAAAAATCATTGCTACAAGTGAAGGTGCTGTTGCAGTTGTGAAAGCAGGACAAACGCAAGGCTCTGTTTCACTCATTTTAAATTCTCGTCGGAATTCATTATCACTGCTCATATTCTTTGACTACAGAAGTACTACAGAAGAAGTTTAAGCTATCGATACCAGCAAAGTAAAATGATCGGATTTGGGAGTGCTTGAATTCGCAGACTTTGATTTCCAATCACGTTCTCACGTGTACGTCATAATTGAAGCTGACTATTATGGTCAAGTTATGATTCATGTATAATATATAATACTCCAACCGCACAAATCACAATTTTCAGATGCCTACTTTTTGTTCCATCAGAAACCTGCCCATCTTCATCTAAAGTTCAGAGCTGTCACGTATATCTATCGCCAAAGAACTTGACAAGGTTTTCCAAAGATTTTGGGAACTGGAATAAATGCCACTTACATTAACGCCAACTTTGCCAGTGGAAGATCAAGGGTGTGAAGACCAATTTAAAATCACGTACTCTCGAGATGATACCCTCATCATGACAACGTCCTTATAATTAAGCTTTAAGTGGTGTTTAATGAATCCAGCCGTTATTCAGCAAGTGTCTTACTCACAAGATTTTTTATGTCTTCATATCGGACATCGAAAAAATGTCTCAGCAGATTAAGGTGCATACTGGTAATTGGAAGTACTAAGCCTGATGAAATACTCACATTCCAGCTAACTACAGTCACATATGCATCAGTCTGCTCCTTATCTCTTGCCCTTCGCACCATGCAGCAACTCATCAATGATGAAGGATCCAATTTTCCTCTAGCTGTAGCCTCATTAAGTATAGGCAGATATGTCGATGATATCTTTGGAGGAACTGATTCCATCAAACAAGCTCAGAAATAAGTAAGAATCGAACTTCGAATTCATTTAATTTCACTTGGACAATTCCAACACTTAAGGAAATAACTAAACGAACCGTCCTATCTACGATAGCTCGACTCTTCGATCCCCTCGGATTTGTATTACCGATTTTAATCAACACCAAAATCTTCATCTAAGAGATTTTATCACAATATGTCGACTGGGATGACCCTATACCTGTTCAGCTGTACGACAAATGTGCCCATTTTTTCAGCAACTTTAAGACATTTCTACATTCTCTTTTTTAAAGTTGTTATTTTGTCTTGACTCGCGTGTAATTTTTGTTTGTTTGTCTGTCGAATGCAGGTCTTGATCTATGTACTACTTATTGAAGCAAACTTAATTCTGCGAGAAATTAAACATTTTTTTGTAAATAAATATTATCGTAGTTTAGACAAAAAGACAAATTGGATATGTAAAGTGAGGGTTGAGAGACGTGAGAGCATTCTGTATAAC
>JAAAKG020134486.1:0-13825 GCA_010014905.2 Druon quercuslanigerum | reverse complement strand
ACACTGCATGCAATACTATGAAAATTGCTCATTTCACAGTGGGTACGCATTAAACCGCAGCTTTACTATTCAAAATTTTACATCTTACAATGCACTTTTTTCCGTGTGGTTTGATCAGTCGTCGATGGCCACTTGTTGTGAGCGATCATCTCGTTCAAATACTCTTTATGTTATCGATCCCAGAAATGTTGTCTAAATGTTCTCGCGGTAAAGCAGTCAAAGAACTTCCAATCAGGAAATGAGCTGCGGTGAGTGGGAGGATATCGTTTGGATCGGATAACAATGGGGTGAGTGGATGTGAGTTGAGGGTTGCCTTGATCTTAACGACATATGTATGCAATTGCTCATACGTGAGAAATGTGGTTCCAGCTATTCGAAAAAAATGGTCCTTTAAAGATTTTACCGCAGCCTCCCAGAGGCCTCTAAAGTGAGGAACTCTCGGCGGTATGAAGCGTCAATTAACCTGCTTAGTTAACAAAAATTGTTGCAACTTTTCGCCTTTTATCATTCCGTTACGTGCTTCGACAGTTTCTTCAATTCATTGTGCGCTCCAACAAAGTTCGTAACATTATCAGAATTCATTGTTTTTTTAATTCCGCGATGAGCAAAGAAACGTCTTAAGCAGTCTAGGAACGCGTCCGTCGTTAAGAAGGGATTTCGTTCTTTTTGGTGAAAAAAAAAATGTTAACGTAACTTTATTATACGATTTTCCATATTATATTTTATGATTTAAATATCAATTTCCCCAATTTTGGTTAAAAAATATGAAGAAATAAACCCGTGACAGAGCGTTTTCAAAAACTTTTTTTTCAAAGGATGGTGTGCGATCCACTTGTAACTCACCGTAGAATTATCGGAAATCAAAAAGCAAGCGAGGTTAGATAAAGTGGATATTTTTCTTCCCCCCAAAGGTTTTTTTTTCATTTTTAAATTGTTTGGTGTTTTTTTAAGCAAAACTAGTAAATTTTGCTTTAGAAATCACTAGTTTTACTTCGAGCGTCGTGGTCCAAATTCTTTTCCGACTTCCGATGATTTCAGACCCCGTAAATAATATTGTACATTTAAAGTTATATAGATTGCGAAAATATTGCACAAGATGAAATGCATTTTCAACAAAATAATTGAATTTTTAACCAGCAAAAATTTTCGACTTTAGGAATTGAATTTTCAACACAAACCGCATTTTCAAAAAAAAAATCTCAACCAAACAGTTACATTAACCACCAACTGGATCAACATTCAGTAAAAGAGAGTAATTTTCCCAAAAATAGATAAACATGTAACCAAATAGTAACATTTTCAACACTAAAAGACGAATTTTTTCGACAGCAATTGAGTTGTAGCAAAAAAGTCACTTGTCAGCCAAGAAAGATAAATTTCGAACCAAGAAGAACGACTTTTATACCCTAAGAGTTAAATGTTTAACACAATAGTTGAATTTTCGAACAAAAATGATAGGAATTCAATCAAATTTTTGAATTTTCAACACAAAAGGTAACGTTTTTTAGAAGGCAGTTGAATTTTCATCAAAAAAGTTAATTTTCAACCAAGAAAGATGACTTTTTTACCGTGAAAGGTAAATCTTCAAGAAAGGAGAAAAGACGAATTTTTATCAATATAGTTAAATTCTCAACCAAAAATTTGAGCTTTCAACAAACAAGAATAATTTTCTACCCAAAAAGATGACTTTTGAACAAGAAAAAATAAATTTGCTTTCAAACAGTTGAACTTTTAACTTATACAATAAACAGGATGAAGTTTTAACTAAAAATGGGAGTACAATTTTCGGATAAAAACTGTGAAAACTTTGAAAAAATAGTTGAATTTTGAGATTAAAAAATTCATTTTTAAGCAAAACATAAATAAATTTTCTACAAAGTTATTAAACTTTAAATCAAAACAATGAATTTTTGAACCAGAAGATTAATGTTCTTTCAAAAAAAGCAATTTTGAAGAAAATACATGAATTTGCATCAAAATTATTTAATTTTAAAGCCAAAAAGACGAATTATCTACAAGAAAGTTGAATTTTCAACCAAAGAGATGAATTTTCACATAAACTGATAAAACTATTATGGAGAACTGGAGAAACAATTATGGATTGTGCATGACACTTTCTGGAAGGTCAAACTGACCATTTAAATTTTGACTATCAAAGTTGGACTATCTATATTTCTCCGTGTACCCCAGCTAGCCGTTTAGCTGGATCTCGTCTTCCAAGAAAATAAAGCTGTGTCACCTTGATTTCTAGCTGTCTTAGCTAAATTTGCCATCTAGAAATTATCTTGCTAATTTACCTAGATAATTTGTAGATGGCAAATTTCGCTAAAACAGCTAGAAATCGAGGTGACACAGCTATATTTCTTGGAAAAAGAAATCCAGCTGAACGTTTAGCTGAGATTGGAAAAAAGCGATTATCGTACCAAAATACAAAGGAAAGGGAGATAAAAGAGACCGCAATACAGTCGAAGCTATCAATAAGACCGCTACGAATAAGACACTTCCCCTCATCCTTGCTCGAGCTCATCGAGGCGCTTCCCCCACTCTCGCGCTGACATCGAAATTCCGGTCAGCCGCTACCAATAGTGCCAATAGTACTTATAATAAATAATGATTGAGAAATGTCCAAATAGAATTGTTCAAATTCTAAAATAAGATTTTGGTGTGATAGACACAAAAAAATTCGATTTTAATGAAAAAGGGGTTATAAATACTGAGTTCAGAGAAATAAATCATTTTTGTTTGTCGCAATGGGTAATCTCGTCTCTGTCGAGTGTTAAAATTACATTTTTGATTATTTCCGACAATTCGACTTATAATAAAATCACTAAAAGTACAAAAAATGAGTTAAGAATAATTAATTACTGCACTGATAAATAATATACAATACATTTTTTAATAACTTAAAGAATACTTGAAATACAAATATGTGATTTTGAATTTAGAGTAATTTAAGTTCATGAATCACACCAGTAATTATCTTGTTTATTATTAAAGAATAATAAAATATCATTCTAGAATGCATCTTAATTTTAAATAGGTCCTTAGAATAATATAACCGAATTTCATAACTCCTCTTAATTAAGAATTGAAATCTTCCACATTTTATTAAATAGAACGGCGAAAAGGTACATATTCCTGAAAAATTCTTATTTAAAGTATTCATTTCATTTGAAGAGGAATAAATAGGGTTCAGGTAAAAATATAACTTTATTTATAACATAGGATCCTTGAAAGGTGTTGTTGTCTCCAACTGCCGATTAAATAAAAAAGAATTTTTTAATCAAATGCATGCGTTTTAAATTAAAAAAGATAATTTTGTAAGTTAAAAATATTAAATTTTAGTTTGAAAATTAATTTTTAACGGGAGATGAATTTTCAACTATAATAATCTAATATTTAACTGGGATAGTTGAGTTTTTATCCAAAAGATAAATTAGTACTAAAGTGGTGAAATGTCGATTAGAATCATTGAATTTTCAGAAAAAAGAATTATTTTTTCATCCGTTACTCCAAAATTCTAATTTAGGAATAAGAAATTACTTTTCCAATCATTATTTATCATTAATATTATATTTCAATATTTATATAATTCAAAATCAGCGCGCTAGCAGTGACCAATGGGGTTGTCGGTGCGACGCAAGCGGTGAAAGTTCGGTTTTCTCGTGCTGCAAATTATGTTATCAAAAGTTTTAATTAATGAGAAGGGCTTTTTCCATACATTTTGTACAACCGTTGATGCGCCGGTTGTTGATTTAAACAAAAGATTTGTTTGGACCAAACAAAATATTTATTGTAATCAACTAAACTTTATTAATCAAAACATTTGTTTTAAACAACCATACATTTGATTGACCATATAGCAATATGTATATTTATGTGTTTGATACAACCAAATTTTTCTCTGAGTGCACGACCCCGCTCTAGTTTTACTTACACGATGAGATGTGATGACAACAATATGTCTGTATTATGTTCGAATGGGCGAAGCCTATTGATTTCAAATTATGCGTGTGTAAAACTTATTTGATATGCATAATTGAAGTATATTTTTTTTGTTTTATTTGGTAGTGTTGCAATACAATATTTTTTGGCGTTTTATTTTATAACAGACTAGCACCACTGTTAAACGCTTTATCCTAAAAAGTGCGCTAAATTCGGGGCATTTCGATGCACCGAAAATTTGACACGAAAACCAGTGGAAGTAAAATGAAAAAATTAATTGTTCGAAATGAGATGCAAATAGACTTAATCTGGAAATGTTCGTGATCGCCAGAACTTCCAGCCTGTAATACTGAAATTCATGTATCGCGTTCACGGAATCGATAACTGGTACTTGAAGGTAATTTTAATACCAGAAAGTTGGCGTTAACCCTCATTGCACAATGGAATGCAAGTAACTTACAATTTTCTTATACGCATCTTCGATTCCGGAATACCCCGGTGTGTGCGTGTGTGAGTTTAATGTAGCGAGCTAGTGTAATAGTGTGAACGTGAATCATTCGCGCCTGAATTTCATTTCCTGGAAAATTAAATTCCAGGAATCTGAATAAACGTTTCAAATCTCCCCGAAAAACATCCGTATCAACATGCCAAACAAAAAGGATTTCTAAAAGAAATATACTAGGAAAATATTTTCAGTTAAATGTTTAAAAAAAATTGTTAACAAGAATTGAAATACATTACAAAGAAAGGATTAAAATCTTATTTGCTATAAAAATTAATTTTACTTTCGAAAAAAAAAATTAAACTAAATTTACTTTCGCAAAATAAAAGTTTGGTAAAGCTGGGTAAGATTATGTTAAAAGGTTAGTCTCTTTGGCGACTTAAGTAACCTATTTTTTTATGTCATAATATAGTTTTATCGGCTAGAAACTGTCAGTAACTTGAGAAATGGATACTGGTTATTTAGGAGTTTTTCTATGGGAACTTAATTGAAAAATATTGGACATAACGCCGTCTTGTCGGTAGTTTATACGATTTCCCTTTGAAATATAAATAGTTAAGGAAGTTAGTTTGACCATTAGTACTTAGTCAACTTGACTAAACTGTTCGTAATGTTTGCCCTCGACTCTACTCTCTTTCAGCCGAGAATTCCGAAAGTTTTTTTCTGCTCTGTTTGGAACGGGTAGGGGCAGACTGCTAATCTGGCATCCATTATCATTCTCAGATAACTGAATAAGTCAGGACTTGGCGCGCTTCCGAAATCAAACGAACGCTGGCGGAACCACTCGAAGTGAAACATTCGACCATGCGGTTGGCATGGCCGCTTCGTTGACAGAAGCACTAGTATACTAGTGTCAGTGTCACAGTGACTGTAGTCGATTGTGGAGCGTGGTATAGACAAGAGTAATTCTCACATCAATTGGCTGATTAACAGCGACGGTCACTGAAGTAAATCTGAAAGCGGCAAGGTCGCGACACGTTAAGACTACTCCGGTGGTGATCTGTCCGCGAGTGACGACAGAATCCGCTTTCGTGATTCCCATATTAAAGTAAGTAGATTCACATTTTTGCAGCCATTGAAAGGAAACTCGAGCGATTACGATTGAGATTGACACGAGCCTTGCTAGTCCAAGGATATTTAAAAGATTGCCCTCGAGCTGAGTTGTCATTAAAGAAGCATTTTCTGCGTTTCTACTGTCAGCGATGGGCCATAAAAAGACGTACGATGGAAATTCCTAATATGGACTTACAGTACGTTTTAGCTCTGAAATTTCAGTACGACAATAAGTAGATTAAAAAATTGACTTCAAGTTTGAAGCATAAGCAAACCATTTTTCATCATGTCAAAGCCACCCTGTCAAAGCCACCCTGTCAAAACAAAGTACATTACATTTTTTTCTGGGTGATATTTATAATATTCCAACAATTTCTACAAAAAAGATATTTATAATTGCAAAAAAACTTAAGGTTTAAATATTGGGCGAAATTCGCCAAGTGTGCCCGCGTAAAATTGTGTTGTGTCCAATCTTTTTAGATATTTTCACTTCAACCACCGCCTAAATTCACTTCCTTGAGTGCTGAGGCAAAAACAATATAACATATTCATGGGACAAAATTTTATTTATGTTATATCTTTAGAATAAATAATAATGATTATTTTAATATTTCATGAAATAGTAATTTAAAAAATAAAAACTAATTCCCTAATATGCTTATATAGAAAAAATAGTTTTTACGAAGATATTAACAAAATAGGGCAAAAATTGATCAAATCCCATGCACTTGATCCATTGTTTTCCCCTTAGGACTCCAGGAAGTTAAGTTATCTGACGATGAAGTGAAAATGATTAATTGAAACTCTTCTAAATCGTGGTGTTGAGTGAACTCCTTTTAATTCCATTAAGGGAGTGTCTCTAGTACAACGGGTTGGTAAAAATGGCATCGAACCGCTCGTAACAAATTACCCTTCAATTGTTATTAGATGCAGGTCAGTTACACAAAACTCAAACTATATATTGATTCAATTTTAATTATAAGAATTAGTTTATTTACATAGTTTAAAGAAAGTGAAAAAAAGATTCACAAAAATCGGTTAATATTTGCAGTAATAATAGAAATGTTCAAGTGCACACGAAAGCATACAAGTTCACAAAGTATACCATTTTTTGCAATAATTTTGAATTTGTGGTTTTTTCTATTTAGGCTTTTCCTTTTACATCTAAATTAATGTAGATATTTGTAAAACTAATATATGTTTAATTATATTTGTTAAGAAAACAACAATTGTTGATTTTGTAAACAAATGAAAGAAGCAAATATAAAACTTAAGCTGCTTTACATTTTTGTGAAAGGGATTGCATTGGTTGCTCTATTTAAAATTAACAATAAACAATTGTTACTCTTTAATTCCAATTTTCACGGAATTTTCGTGTATTTAAAAAATATTCTAAATTGTGTTTACAAAAATTTGTTCTCATCTGGAAATACTGTAGCTCATTGTTAGTTTTTTAAAATAAAAGTAGTGATTGCAAATCTTTCTCACAACTGAAAGAAGTTTTAGTGAAAAAAAAATCTTTTCTAGACCTGAGTGTCAAAGCTTTGAATTAATTGATTTAATTTCTATACAAGATTAACACATTTTGCATTTTAACAAATATAATTAAACCCTTATTATATTCAAGGATAGCTGCATCAATTCAGGTGATGAAGGAAAATCCAAAATTGAAAAACCACAAATTAAAAACTTTTCCAGAACAATTGTTTATAAAAATTATAATTGTTAACGTTTCATATATAATTTTACTGACGATCAAACTCATAATTTTATTATAAAAATACTGGTACTCAAGAATGCCACATGTCAGAGAAGTCAGGGAAATGAAGTACCTGCCAGGGAAAATAGAAATTTATATGTTTTTTATAATATTTTGAAACCACTTCTTAAATATAATTGTTTTTTCAAGATGCGTTCTGGAAAAATAGAATTCGATTCTTAGTTTTTATTTGTAGTTATTTATTTATTGACAGTTTGGATACATGTTCTTCAGTTAATTAATCAGGTTAGACAACTCAGCGGCGCCACTAACGAAACAAAATGCTATGTGCTATGAGTCGCCTTTGTAAAAAATTGTAAAAAAGTATTAAAAACCTGACAAGGCTAGATTTTTTTGTTCTTATTTTGCTTTCCAATGTGATATGAAACACTTTTGTAAAATCAACCCTTATTTTACAAAGCAACCTCCTGTGCTGCAAACACGTATTTAAAAAAAGAAACTATCTAGATGAAAATTACTTCTAAAATATTAACACGGTATTTTTAAAGCATAACTAAGAAAATTATTTTTCACCCCTAACCGTTACAAAAACAACTCTTGTATTTGTATCTGAATACGAACCTGCGGAATTTCTTTATTCTCCAGTGTCATTTTAATCGCTTTTGTAAAATTAATCCTTATATAAAAAAGCAACACCCTGCAATGAAAACCCGTATTGAAAAAAGTCGATATCTACTTAGATGGAATTTATTTATAAAATAGTAACACGGTAATTGTAAGCATAATTATATCTTACCCCTAATCGTTACAAAAATAACACCCGTAATGTATAAGCATGTATATATGCATCTTTTAATGCCTTAAAGCAATTTTCAGCACAACAGTTATTAACGAGAATTTTTTTTTTAATAGTTATTAAAACTATTTTTAAAGAACAGTTGAAATCGTTTTAAATCTCAAAAGCACTCGTGTAACTAGGACTTCTGCGGATCTATATGTATGTTGTAAAATACATTTTGGCTCTTATCTGAGTAATAACCTATATGAGAACCTTTTGTCCAAATCATATTCAGGAAAAAATGCATCTCGTTCTGTACATAAATGTCACATAATACCAATCAAATTAAGACTAACTTCAAGATAAGGGCAGTTTTTTGGGGACACTAAAATTCGATTCCTTACAGCATTGTGTCGATAAAAAAATCAAGTGTCCGATCTACTTGGAGAAGGTTAAACGTGTATGGGTTTCACTAAGGTAGGTGTCCAAAAATGTACATATTCTACCACCAATAAAATTCAGACCAATTTTACAACGTTATTTTTTGTGGATGCTAGAATTTTATACCTTGGGTTTTTCGAAACACTAGGTGACTGATCTACCTGGATAAGTTCGAAAGTTTAGGAGTTTCGATAGTGGCAGAGGCGAAAGCATTCTCAAAGGTCTTCTCATCAAATTTAGCCATATTTCACATTAGGGGTGGTTTCCTGAGGTTGTTGGAACATGAATCCTTACCATGTTAACCCACTAGAAAAATCCAGAAACCGAACTACCTTACTAAAATCGAATTTTCACAAATTCGAATCTTGAATGTTTATTAGCAGAACCACCACGACACTGTATTTCAAGAGGATAATAACTCGGCAACTTGGTATTACGTGACAATTATGTACAGAAAGGGATGCTTTTTTTGTGAATGTGATTTGGGCAAATGGTTCTCATAGGATATGAAACAAATAAAAGCTAAAATGTATTTTACAACATAGTTTGCTCTCCAAAAATTCTGTATCGTTATGAAAAGATTGTGAAAGATTATGAAAAGATTGTTCCTTATATGAAACTGGATGTTTCTCGTTAAGAATTGTTGTGCTCGAAGTTGTTTAAAGGCATTAAAAGATACATAGAAAAATGGACTGGAAAATAATTTCGATAAAAGATGTTGCAATTTTAGCTTATATATTACGGGAGTTATTTTTGGAATCATTAGGGATGAGAAATAATTCTGCTTAAAAGTACCATGTTACTATTCTATAAGTGTAAGTGCCATCTATGTATAAAAACACTTTTTTTTAATACGTGTTTTCATTACAGGGTGTTGGTTTTTTTTTATATAAGGGGTAATTTTACCAAAACCATTGATATGGCATTGGAAAATAAAGAAAGAGCACAAAAGTGCAAACAGATAATGTATACAATTTTTGGCATCAGCCTGCAGGTTCGTATTCGGATACACATACGGGGATTGTTTTTGTAATGATTTGGGGTGAATAATAATTTTGCTACTCAGGTATACTGTACAAATACCGTGTTATTATTTTATAAGTGTTTTCCATCTAGATAGTTTTTTTTTTAATACGTTTTTGCAGCTCAGAGGGTAGCTTTTTAAAATGAGGGTTGATTTTACAAAAATATTTCATATTACATTGGAAAGCAAAAAATTCTAGCCCAGTCATTTTTTAAATACTTTGTCCATTAGGGGGGTAATTTTTTAAAACAAGGGTTCATTTTACAAAAGCTATTAATAGCACATAGTAAAGCAAAAAATATACATTATATGACATTTTGTTTTTCGTTAGTGGCACTGCTGAGTTGTCTGACCTTAAATAATCCATACTGCCAGGGAAAGCGAATTTTTCTGACTTGTTTAACTATTGCGCTTGGCACATTATTAAAACCTTATTCGCTTTTTTAATACTTTTCTGTCAGGGAAATTCGTTTAAATGTCAGGGAATTGTCAGGGTATTTGGAAAATTCAATCTTGTGGTCACCCTGCTATTGTAAACTGGTGGCGACCCATTGTTGACGCTACCACACACTGACACACGGCTGTGTAACTATCTGAGAGTGATCGTCAATAACAATTTCTATGCAAACATAATAATTATAATTGTTAGAAACAATTTTTCAGGGAAAATTTGGAATTTGTGGTTTTTCAATTTTCCCTTCATTATCTGAATGATGCAGATATTCTTGAAAAGAACATGGCTTTAATTATACTTGTTAAAATGCAACACGTGTTAATCTTGTAAGAAATTAAGGAAATTAATTCAAAGTTTTGACACTTTGGCCTGGAGAAATTTTCAAAAATTAGAGAATTTTTTCAATAAAACTGCTTCTAATTGTTATGACAAAGATTTGCAATTACTATATTCATAACACTTATGACAGTTTTGACACTTTGGCCTGGAGAAATTTTCAAAAATTAGAGAATTTTTTCAATAAAACTGCTTCTAATTGTTATGACAAAGATTTGCAATTACTATATTCATAACAAAATCAACCATCAGCGATTGTTATAAAACAATGTTGTATCGGTATATTTAAATTTGTGTTTTTTTTCATATTCGGATTCCTCTAAATCATTTAAGATTACTTCAGATATCGTGGGAAATGATACATATTTAATTCTATTTGTTCATTTCGTAAGCAGTCGAAATGAATAAATAAAAAAATCTTGGAATTTTTCCTTTAGAAAAAGCGGATATTGCCAATCTAAAGATAGTTTTTTTTACAGTCTCATTCATGAGAGTGTAATGTAATCGTCTAAATTTTCGGTCTCTGGTTTTTAACGGATCTTTTCGTTTCTTTACTCACAGAATCCGAAAATTTTGTCGGTGTCTGTCTGTCGGTATGTATGGTTACCTGAATGTTATATTTACGCTAACTTTTGAAGGATTTGTCCAATTGAGTCAGCCTTTAATACAAGTCTTGAGGTTCCCAAAATGAAGGTTAAGTTCCTTAAGCAGATATTTCCAACCAAAATAAAAGAATTTAGAACATTTTAAAAATTTGATTTTTTTTTAAATTTTAGAAAATTTTGTCAAAGTTTCTTATAGATGAATAGAAGACTTGCAAATTATCCCAGTAACGTTTTCAATTTCGCGAAAAATTAGAAAAGTCATATACTTTTAAAAATTTTAATAATGTTAAAAAAAAATAGGAAAAAAATATTTTTCTGATAGATTAGGAAATTTTATTTACATTCGTCACTAGATATCTAATATATATTTAGAAACTATATCAGTTAAATTTTTCGATCAGACAAAAATTCAAAAAGTTAGAATTTTTCAAAATTTGAATACAATTTTTTAATGAGTTTTAGAAGTACTTATCAAATTTTCAGGTACACGGCAAAAAGACTTGCAAATTATCCTAATGACACTTTTAAAATAAATAAAAATTCAAAAAGTCATATGCTTTTCAAAATTTTCAAAAAAAGGAAAATCAAATTTTTTTAATAGGTTAAGAAATATCAATCCAAATTTTTACTAGATATAAAATATATGTATTATGAAACTATTCTCATAAAATTTCTTAATTAGATAAGATTCCAGAAAGTTGGATAATTTGGAAAAATATGCCATTTTTCTTTTTAAGATATTGCAGCGGGCATATTTTTTTAATTAGAGGTGAGTATCAATTGTAGGATTTATGTATCTTGAAGTCTCAGGTAGTCAATAAATGGATCTGGCACAGTGGATCAATAAATGGCTTTTTTAACTATATGAGAATTTCGTGATTTCAGATGATGACGGAGTATCCTAAATTCAAAAATCATAAAATCCAAAATTTTCCAACATTGTTTAAACAAAATTACAATTGGTATTTTTTTCTAGAAAATATTACTGACAATCACTTTCAGAATAATGTTCAGTATTTCCGGATAAGAACTCAGTTTCTTCAACACAAATACATAAAAATTGCGTGATACTTGGAATTAAATAATTACAATTGTGTGTTGTTAATTTTAAATAGAAAAAGTTTGTACAAATCTCTTTCACAAAAATTTAAAGCAGCTTCAGTGCAAAAAAATGATTTTTCAGGTTCAAGTTTTATATTTACTCATTTCATTTGTTTACAAAATCAAAATTTGTTGTACTTTATCAAATAGAATGAAACATATATTAGTTTTAGGAAAATCTACATCAATTTTATCGATAAAGGAAACCCCGAAATAGAAAAAACCACAAATTCCAAATTGTTGCAAAAAATTGTTCATAACAATTACGATTAATGTTGTTTTATATAGTTATGACTAATAATCAAGCTTAATATAATTAAAAGAATTTTAATTAAAAAACAAATTTGTTTCAACATGAATTACATTGTTTGGCTATTTGTTAATATTAAAAGTGTATAATTAATGAAAACATACAACAATCCAATGATTTGCATTGTGGGAGTACTCTTGCGTTGATTTAAGATAATTTTCATTATATTCCAACCGTTTTTATAGAGTTAATAATGAGTCTGTGAAAATTCTCGATTTTCTCATACTTTGAGTAAACATAATAAATAAATAAATGAAAATACAAATATGTTAGACCCAGGTGCACTTTTAAATTGCGCAGTTCAATTAAAAAAATAATAATTTCAAATTTGGCAAAATTGGAGGCTGTAGACTTTGCTGAACGAAAATATGCGTTTCCTCTCACGCTACAGTGTATCTGGCTATTTTGTATGCACTTTAACATTTCTATTATTACTGCATACATTAGCCGATTTTCATGAATACTTTTTTCACTTTCTTCAAATTATATGAATAAACTAATTCTGCTAATTAGAATTGAATCAATATATGCTTTTATAAGTTGAGTGTAACTGACCTCCATCTCATACCATGAAAGGGTCATTCGTCACGACCAATTCGATGCGTCAGTTTCACTAGGGTCGATTAGAATGCTGAGAGAATCCACACACAGCTAACACTAAACGTCACTGCAGTTTTTCTGTATTGTCCTTATTTTTGTCTATTAACCCTCGGAGCAAACACAGGTATCATAAACCTGTCTTCAAGTTTCGTGCTGAAAATCTTTTATGCAGTTTAAAAATTGGCTGGCCTAATAGTCCAGACGCCAACCCCATTTCCGCCGGAACGATGAGGTCCATTTGAATTTTTTTTTATTCTCATGGGAAATGTTCTCCAAATACCAAAACTGTGTAGCAGAACTCTGGCAAATGTGCCGTTCTCAAAGTTTTCGCAATTGATTATTGTTTTATAAACGTAACATTAAACATTTAAAATTTGAAAGTTTCGAATTTTTTTTCCTCTTGTTAGACAAGCTCATAAGAAACAATAATTGTTTCGGCATTTTTTCGCTTCGACGAATATTTATTGCCCAAAATCGATTAACTTATAAAATAAGTGACAACAAATACTTTTATCAATAACTAAAAAAGTATTTCACGCACGAAGAAAAATGGATGTTTAAATGTAGATGTTGAAAGGGTAAGATTTTCCCACACAACATGCAGATATTTATGCCAAATATCTACTATCTTTTTGAGATGTTAGGCATAAAAATAATTATATGTTAAACTGAAACACATTCAGACTTTAAAATCGTCCGACGGCATGCATCACGTGATATGAGATTTTGTGTGTTTTTACAAGTACAGTCAAATATGAACAAACGTTTTTTTTTCTGCTCCGAATTTCAACATTGTGCGATAATTTATAAATCGTTTTTAATGTATTCAGACTAACGAGGGAAAGACTAGAACATGGTTTCTAACGATTCCATTATTATCATTACACCATTAAGCCGTTTCCCTTTCGGGGTAGGCGTGACTCACTCGGTAGGGAGGGGAGTAGTGTGAGGAAGGG
>JAAAKG020134485.1:0-13825 GCA_010014905.2 Druon quercuslanigerum | reverse complement strand
ATTTTCCCGCGCCATTTTATACTGTCATCTCTGTCTCAACTACTAGGTTTGTTGATGATAATATTTTGAAGTTTATTGAATCGATTTTAATTCATTATGACGATATAACCAAGATTTTGTTGATTACGTATGTTTTTAAAAAATTGAAAAATTGTGTCCAAAACATAGGCTAGATGAAAGTTTCATTGATTGGCTAATTTTGGCTGGCAGCTAGTGGATAGGTGATGGGGTCATCGCCGGATTTACTGGGTACCCTGGTACGGACCTTAACTTGTGGACTGTTAACGCTTTCATATAGAAAGTAAGCCGATCCCAAGCTTAGCCTTCCCATTACTTTAAGATCCGTGACTATCACCACAGGTGTCTAAAACATAGCTCAAGCAGCGGGACGTTGCTGACTTCCTTTGCAAGTATGCAAGCCCTTGGATTGGCTACCTCGGGGTCCCTGTAACTAAAACCAGCCTCTGTCCAGGTACCTTAAAGTTGACATTTCCAAAGTGAAAGGAGGTCCTGTTATTGAAGGCTGCAAGAGCCCTCGCCTGAGACCCAGGAATGTGCACAACCAGGAGATGTTTGGTTCCCCCCGCTGTATCCTCTTTCTGAGGCCTACTGTGCTTGCCAATTTGCCAGCACCCTGTCCTAAGTGAGGGGTTGAATCCCTCCAACCGCTGGAGAAAGACAGATGGGTTTTATTTACGCAGCTTCCCCGGGAACCACGCCATAGCCCTAACCATCTTTTGGATCATTGTGCAGCCAAGCTTTACCCGCTGAATCAGCTGCCACAAATAAAAAGAACCCTTCCCAACAGATGGAGGTCTTGATTTTTGGCCATTGATCTTGGGACACTTTTTCTAGCACGCTACAAGTTGCCGCCCGTTCAGACTGCTTTGTAGTGAGCAGCGAGTCCGAGTAGCGTTTATCTGTCACTAGCATCGTCAGTGGGTCAGACCTCTGAGCGGTTGTTAATCCAGTCCACGACGACTCCCTGTTTGTCAAATTTTAGCTGCCTTGTGCCTCTTCACAGGCTTAGCCCCCCTCCCGGCCTCAGTGCTGGTTATCTGCGTTGTGGTCTTCAATTTTTTAGGTACCGCAGCTACTCAACTAGCCCGATGCGCTTGCCTCTTTAGTTTCCTTTTCCGGGTACCGTTGATGCGTTTGTTCTCTTTGGAAGACTTATTAACCGCTCCCGTTTCCATAGCACGCCGCACAGCCCTCTTCTTCCTCTGCCACCTCCCTCTCTCTTTTTTCCAATTTCGATTTTGCCAATTAGATTTTCAAACCCACAAGTAGCTAAGAAAATGAAAGGTCCGCCCCTGCATAGCCCCGCATGCAAGGGTAAAACTAATTACTCGGGGAGGTCCTCCAGTGTTCCCGAGACGCCGTGACGATACCTTCGTAACACCCAGGTGCCAAAATGCACGATCCCACTACATTCGTGGCTTAGGGGAGTGGTCGCATTGAACAAAACACTTAATAAATATCCGTTCCCAGGTCACCATGTCAACGGAGGGCTTTTTTTGGTTGCTGTGTCGCGGCCGCACGTCATTCTTCTACCCATTCCAAAAACTGGAAATCAGCCCGGGAGGGACCTCGATCCTGGGATCCAGTACGCCCATGTTAGCTAGGGTAGTTCACCCGAGGTCCGTTTGACCCATATTTCCCACACGCTTAAGCCTCCCTAGCAGAGGATAATTTTAGATGATATAAAGAAATTTTATTTTAAACTATTTTTCTTGTTTCATACATAGATTGAAAGAAATTATTCAATTAAACTTGCACTTGACCTTTGTTGGCCAAAAAATACTGGCTAACGAATTTTTCCTTCCTTTTGAGGCCTACGATAGTATAGGCATTTGCCCTATTGACAGTAAACGACGAAAAACAGGAACCAAAATAAAAACCATTTATCATGAATCAATGTATTCAAAATCCTAAAATTTTGCTGAAATTGCTGAAAATCTGCGAAGGATATTTTTTTCATGAATAACATTCTTATCTCACATATATGTGAGATAAGAGCTACTTATTTAAATATTTGTAATCTGATGATGCAATGAAATATTCTTTAGATACACTTAGTAACCAAATTATTGACAGAAATATTATACAGTTTTTTTCCGACTTTGCAAAAATGAGGGTGCTTTATACTTTTGTTTTCGCTTTGGTGATCATCGTTCATTCTTTTGGTGAATCTAATAACTTAATAAACATATATATATAGTTCTTATTATAATTTATATAATATATGCATGAACACAGGTATTTCCAGGTCTGAGGATCGAACCTAAGCTCCTCCTTTTAAGCATATATTCACAGAACAGCCATTCGTATATTTACAATGAAAAAACTAGAGATTTTTAATTTTTCGGTATCAGTTTTGTGTACACTTTTTGGAATAAAATAATTTTAAGCTGTTATATTCAATGCAAAACAAACGATTCTTGGATCCCACGAATAGTTTAATTTAAGTCCCACTTCACACAGTACTTTCTGTATCTTATTGTATTACCTAAAATTTTTCCTATAATAATACTTTCTTTTACAATGCGTAAAGTCAAAAACGATAAAGTCTTAGATATACGTGGGCATTCCACCACAAAAGCAACTAAAGTTAAATTTTGCTACTTGTAAAATTTTCCGCTGTTCGGCTGTGCATGCTACTTATCGTTACTTCTCTCAAAGTTTCATAGAAAAATTTAAAACACGTTTTCCCAGTTATCAGGTGTAATTAGTGAATTTAAAAAAGTTACGTACAGAAGAAAAATATAATACAATTGCAAAAAACTAAAAATTATCAAGGAGAAAAATCTTTAATTCGTTCTGAACTTTTTTACATCTGGGATTTTGCTTTTAAATACACTTTCTCCTCATAGTAATAATTTTCAAACGAAAATGAGCATTCCAAAAAATTCAGAGGAATTTGAAGCACTTTATGAGAAGTTAAGATAGCTTTAAACGAATTAAGAATATATTGCAAAAATAAAAATATAATAACAAGTCAAGTTAAATTTAAATACGATCCACCATAATTTTTCTGAACTTAAAAGTTTTGACGTAAAAATATATTCCCCAAAGAAATAAATATATTAAAAACTTTTCATGTTATTGAGGTTATTCTATTGCAGAATATCGTTTACTGCAAAATAAAACTTTAAATTCAGACAAGGATATTAGAAAAGAATTTGCGAATAACAAAATAAATCTTTTATTTTTCTTTCAGTATGTAGTTCATGGTCAGCCGGGAATCCTGATAGCGAAAGTAATTTTGGGGCTTCTTCTTCTTCTGCTGGCAATCTATTTCTTCTTGCAGAATGCAGTTCATATATCCAAGGAAATCCTAATAGCGAACATGATCCTCATCCTTCTTCTTCCTTTACTGACTCACAACATACGCCTGACCGGTCTTGCCCAGAGGAGGCTCTTATTCATTCCAGGTCCAGGTCTCCTACTGGTACTCACCCCCCTATTAAAATACTTGGATATACCCTTGGAGAACTTGGATATATCCGGCTCATTTCCTGCAAAAATGAGAGCCTTCAATTCGAATTTCGAAGATATTATTTTCCTGTCGGTAAACCAATTAGACTTCTTGCAGCTGCAAGTAAACGGGTGCCGGTGCCAACCCACGAGCATATTGTATTATCACTATCCAATGGTGATATTTTTGCAATATTAGATTATGGTGGGTTTTTTTGTGCAATATATAGGGCAGATAGAAATCATCCGCGAGTAAAAATGAACATGATAAGTGGTGAAGTTGATGATTTGACTCCAAATGAAATTAGGGATTGTCCAGTAGGCAAGAATAAGCCAATCTTTCCACGCAACTTTATTAAAAGTTTTGCAAATGACGACTCCTTAAGATCCGTATGGAATCCTTGTAGCGCACCTCAGGAGGGCCTTCTTCATTCGAGGACCAGGACTGTACCGGGAAGGCCTCCTTGTCATGAAGTACTTGGATATTCACTTTCAAAACTTGGATCTATTCGGCTTATTCCACTGGCAAATCAGAACCGGCGATTTGAATTTCGAAGATACGTTTTTCCTGCTAATAAATCAATTCGACTGCGAATAGAATATAAGTTTTTAGCCGTGCCAAACAGGGAGCATATTGTATTATCAACATCCAGTGGTGATGTTTTTGCAATACTGGAGTATACTGGGCTTCTTCGTGGAATATATTCTGCGAATAAGGGTCATTCTAGAATAAAAATAAACATGATAAGCGGTACAGTTGAATATTTGTCCGCAAATGAAATGAAAGAATGTCACGTAGGCAAAGGTTACCCAATCTTTCCACGTTGGTTCCGTAGTGATGTTTCAAATGAAGATTCTCTGCAAAATGTGTATCATTAATATAATGTATATCTTTTGCTAATTCACATTTAATTTTTTTTTAAACGACTTTAAATATTGTATAAAAAGTTATATTATCAAATTAGGCTGTAATATCATTAATGCTTATTCAGTTTCAAAGTAACATTTGGACGTTAGAATTACTTTCTTTTATCTGAAATGTGTGGTAGATTATAACATGGTGTCAATGGATATTATTCGTTAATTATATAAACAAATAGTTAAAAATTCTGACAATATAATTTTGGAAACATTAGAAGAGAATCTATTATTATCTACCATCAATTTTCATCTAGTGAAGTTATATTTTTGGTTAAACGTTCACTAGTTTAGTTTCCAACTATAAAAACATGAACTTGCCTTGAAAAGTTAAACATTATAATTTCGAAATTTTAGAAATTAATTTTTGACTTAATCAAAAAACGAAGTTTACACAAAATAATATGATATATAATAAACGAAATAAAGATTGAATAAAGCAGTGTGAAGTGGTTTTGGAACATTTTGTTAGAATTCCAGAAAATAAAACCAAGAATTGAACGACTAAATGTA
Organism: Druon quercuslanigerum; assembly: GCA_010014905.2. NCBI lineage: Eukaryota > Metazoa > Arthropoda > Insecta > Hymenoptera > Cynipidae > Druon > Druon quercuslanigerum. The sequence continues at coordinate 8,917 of JAAAKG020134485.1, read as the reverse complement.
GACAAATAAATCAGCTTCCTTTATAATGAATTCCTTACCTCTTTTTTATTTCTATTTTTAATTGTGGATATATTATTGGATTCCCTTGGTAGTAGTGGAAGCTTCTCATGTGTCCCCTAAAGGTTTACATTTTTCTTGCACCTTCTTTCTATTCCTTAATACACCTCCCACACACTTACTTGGTGGTGGAAGGGGGACCTACAGTTTAAGGTGGGTTTCGAACCACCAAGAGCAACAGCCTTAAGTACTTAGAGAAGCTTTTATTCTAGAGGTACCGGTCCCAAGACTCTCCGGAGATAAACAACTCCCTTGCAATACGGCATGGGCCACCCAGGTTCTTCCAGAGTGCGAGGCGGGAATCGAGCACGCAATACGACAGAGTAGGTCCAAAGGCTGCGCTTTAGCCCCCACGACCATCGTCTCGATTACCTTGGTTTCCTTCTCATTTTTCCTCTCTTTTTTATTTTTTTCCTAGAGATTTTTTTTCGAAAAAGGATCTTTCTTAAATTACAGTAGGAGCATTTTATGTTTATTCTAGATAAATTTTAATTTATCCTAGACTCAGGTTTTGCAAATTATTGTAATTTTAAAAATGCCAACGACATCGCATCCTTTTTACCTAACACAACTTTTCATTGATTAATAAGTTTGTAGGCTTTGTCAGCCATATGTAATTAACTTACTGTACCCAAAAAATCCTCCTACCTTTGCGTGTTACTAATTTATATGATCCTTAAAATTACTCTTGAGCAGACTCTTGAGTTGGATTAAGCGACCTTAAAAGAATACAACAATCATGTTCTTGTGATACTTGCGTGTTTTTCTAGGATGAATCCCGGCCGTGGAGAGCACAAATTTTTCTAAAATTCTGATTTGGTGACGTCACAAACATACTAGAGTCGTATGCGTCCAAACATCGAGGCTATTACTCCTTTTCGAACTGACAAATCAACTAGGCTCGCGAATTGAGGTGACTTTTAAAGTTATGTCGGACTTTATTTAGGTTAGCCATGATTTTTGACACAAATGGATACGAGGACAGATAGGATTGATCAAAGCGAGCTAAAAAAATGTAACTTGGAACAGTGGTCATCTTAGAAAAACAAAACGGACTACTATGAAAATTTTAGTCAGCAACCCCAAAAAAAAAACTTTAATTGGAATTAATTTACCCCTAAAACTGAAGGATCGTTTATTCTGTCTAATTGTAGGCAGTTTCACGGTTAGCTTTGATGGTTTTTAGGTTAGTAGCAAAAAACTTTTGAACAGGGATTAATCAACATTATGCTAAGATCCAGTGACATGAGAAATATGCAAAAATGTGGTAGGATTTCATTTTTTATGCAAAAGGGCTGTTTTAGCTATTTTGGGTGTTATATGAGGTTAGGAAAAATCTAACCTGATAGAGCCAAAGGGCCGCGGCACCCTGATTCAGCGGCGTCGAAAGGATAAGACCAACATGGTTTGGTTAAAAGTTCAGACTTTTTTTGTGTGCTTGTGTCATTCACAAAATACGTGATACGTTTAGGGGCAGGAGGGGTCTTTTAAAGTATTTTTTACCATGTTAAGACCAATAGAAATAGTTTTAGGGAGGGGGGAAGGGTCAGAAGTTCCTGAAAAATGGGGTCGGAAATTGATCTCAAATAAACTTGGAAAATATATTGTAGCGGAAAAAGGATTGCAAATTGTTTTGAACGCTGTTGTGTCATTTCCTGACCCAATTAAGCATGGAAATAAACATTTTCTAAAATTCCCTCTTTATTTATTCACTTATCCTTTAAATTTCTTTTTGAATATATATATCTGAACAGAAGAAATCGTTGAAATATTTTGAAAGAGTTTCTTTGAAATGATTAGGGATAAATTTTAAGCGGTACTTTCAATATAGTAGCGGAAAAAGGATTGCAAATTGTTTTGAACGCTGTTGTGTCATTTCCTGACCCAATTAAGCATGGAAATAAACATTTTCTAAAATTCCCTCTTTATTTATTAACTTATCCTTTAAATTTCTTTTTGAATATATATATATCCAAACAGAAGAAATCGTTGAAATTATTTGAAAGAGTTTCTTTGAAATGATTAGGGATAAATTTTAAGCGGTACTTCCAATATAATTTTTTATGATTTCCTTGATTCTTTAAACTTTTATTAAAATAATATTATCAAACACTACAGTGATGTAGGGTACAGGATATGCCTAAGCAATTGCGCATACTTAAATCATCACTTGACATACCAGAGAACTCCAATTCAATTTAGTAATAATTGCTAAGTAATGATTTATGGATGTAAAATTATATGAAGGACATCTCTTGATGCGTGGATGCGCCATGTTGGCGCATCCACGTGCAAAAATCCAATTGAAGTTACCATATTCATGGACCAGACCAAACAACGTGGCGTAGTGATTCCACTGGTAGTCAAGAGAGACAGTACTGGCCGATCGCTACGTCAACGGGCGGTTATTTTCTAACGACCAACTAAACTTTTAGCGGCCGGGTGGTTGGACCAAAATAGCAAGCAGAGGATGAACGGAGATGCATATGGATAGATACAGCAAAGGAAGCCTCTTACGTTCTACCGAACCAAGCAACGGTCGCGACAATAAAATTCTAAGGGCCCGGGCAACAGGAAAGCGAAAAGGATGATCACACTCAAAACTGTCATTCGAGTTTTTCGCTTGACGGTAGCCACGGTGTCGACCGAAGAGCTGGAGTTGGTCTAACTTGTCTCCTTGCGATCAGCTATTTTATCCTGGACATTTAAAGTCCAAGTGGTGCCACTGCATAAAATCAAGTGTGTTTATTTGTCTTCTATTTGGAAGAAGATTTGACTGCATGAGAAAAGCACGGCTCAAAGTTTCATTATAGCCTGGTTGTGACCAGCTTCTCTTAAGAAGAAAAATGACAACACGGATGTCAAGGGTGGATATGTTTGAATAAAGTTTTTTTTTTAAATGAAACTAGGACCTCTGTATACTATAATGTTTGTTGTTTAAAGAAGATTATAAAGAATTAAATAATGGATTTCTTTTAGTGTATTCGAGACGCCTTCAAAATTTGTAAACCAGTATTATAACTAAACCATTACATTTTGCAGGATACACTATCTCTTAATTTTTTGCTATTAAGTAAACGCCTTTATTCTAGTAGGTATATTGAAGATAGACCGCACTTAGTAATTTCTCTCTCACTACCAGATTTGAGACTTTTCTCTCGTGCTTAGGATGAGCTACCGGGCACCATATTTTTCTTTATAACAAGATGTCCATGCTGGACCACCAGCGGCCAGGTTTGAACACACTGACAAACCATTTTGTATATTTGTCAATCATTTTGTTAGTTGAGTTCTACTCTTTCCCCTCCAGCACCCGCGGCTAATGTCTCGAAGACTGTAAGATCTACACAAACATAGTTGTTTTCATTCAATTTAGCTATAATGTTACATTCAGATACCATGAAATGACTAAAAAATTATTTTCATGGATTGGAATTAATTACAATGGTTTGAAGTCGATTGGATTAAAGTGAATAGAAATAAAATAGAATTTAATTGGTCAGAATAAATTTAATTGGAGTGAAGGGGGTTGGAGTGAAGAGGAGTGGATTCGATTGGAATTTATTGGACTTAAAAAAATGGGATGGCCTTGTATTGAATTCAAGTGGATTCAAGGGAATTGAAATTAATTGGATTGCAGTGAATTATAATGGAATGAATTGTATTGAATTGTAATAATTTTTACTGGAATGGATTGAATTGTACTTTATTGAATTTGAGTGGATTAGATTGGAATGAATTACACTGGATTGCAGTAAAGCTAAGTGAAATGGAGTGGATTACAATACCGCGCTGAGAAAATGTGTGCCAATCCCAAATACTACCGAATCGCTCCGCAGGAAATGTCCAGGAGCTGCTGCCAAAGGGGTCCTTTTTTTGGCGTACAATCGGTAACGGTATCAATACAATGATCTGGCAAAAGTCTCGTGCACCCTAAGAACACGAAGCGATCCAAGGACGACCGCCTTCTGCATTTTCCTAGCAAGTGTTTTAGCATATTTTTTACACGCAGGAATGCGTTTCAGGCTATTAACCAGTAAAAGCTTGGCACCTGCAAGAGCGCTGATAATAAAAACGATTAATTGAACAGAATATTCAGGGTACAATCATCGCAACTCTATTCGCTTTGGCTATTATATTTTTGTCAGCTGATGCTGAAAATTCGATAACGAACATGGTTGGTTTCTCGAAGTCAGGGAGAACTATGTCAGGCTTTCAGTTTGCAACAACGACAATGGTGGAGAATATAAAGCTCCAGTATATGCGGCTTTTCTTATTCTCGACAATTAGTTCTTTTTGCCAGAAAAATATTTTTCTTATTTTAAAATGCCTCCAGAGACTACTCCTTTTCTTTATTTCTAATCATCTTTGTAAATTTCTTAACTATAATTCAAGGAACTTTTATCAATCGGACTCGATGTTAAAGGGTTTCTCTAGGGTAGGGCGCACATGCTTTATTATATCATCATTCATTTTCTATTTTAGGTTCAATTTACTCTGTAGTTTTAGATGCTTTGAATAAATTTTATAATATATTATATTATATTATACATATAATTATCATAATAAAATAATTTCAAATAATATCCATATCAGCGAAGGAGGACCTTGTCACTTGTAACGTCATCATCTCACATATTTGTGAGATAACGTGTACTTATGCATATATTTGTACTCCGATGATGCAATAGCATATTCTGAAATTACCCTTGTTAACCAATTATTCACGGAACTAATAAAAACTGTTTACTCTACTTCTGCGAAAATGAGGCTGGTCTATAATTTTTTTTTCACTTTGGCGGTCATCGTCCTTTCTTTTGGTGAGTAATCTCCAAAATGCTGTCGTTTAGCAATACACTTTGTATGACTGATTTACCCGGCTTACATTATTTAGTTTACCACACGCAAAGCAAGATTAGGTTGCGGCAACCAAACGTTGGTTTGTCTGAACCGAACTGTCGGGTTGCTATGAATGGACCTAACTCATAGGCCTGTAACCGAACTGAGTGCCCACAACCGAACCAGTCTTTTAGACGAACTGAGCTGTTCGGTTACTGTAACCTAACTGTCGATTGTAGTAATTGAGCAGGTTGGTTAATACAACTATGGAAATGGATGGTTAATTTTCAATTCTGAAATTCTAAAAATCCACAAATTTTAAATAAGTAGAACTCTCCCTTGTCTTAGCGGTATGCGTAGTGTATGCCCATTATTTCCTATTGCGTAAAAAGGCATGCCAATTATAGGTATAAAGAGTATCAAAATGGGAAAAGCGTTATATTAAAAAGTGCTGAGGGCTTTTTTACAAAATATTTGTGTAATTATAATTCCATAGTATGCAGACTGTCGATTTTAAAAAGAACGAAGAAATTTTACAAATTTTCTTGTATTATGTTTTTTATTACTGAACTTATTGTAAATAATTTGTAGTAATTGTATACAGTTATACTTCTATGCTCAAACATTTTCATGAGTTTTATGACTTGCTTTACTGACCGCCATACAGCATGTCATATTAGTTTTTGGAATTTTCTGATCTTTTACAAGTAATGATTATCTTCGTAAGCGTTTCTTAATAATTAAAATGTAAAAATTATTATATTTAAACAAAATGCTAGCTTAATTTATAAATTTAAACAGGAAAATATAAGAAAACAGTATCATTTTTACACGAAAGAATTTAAATAAACTAATGATCTGACTTCCCACCGAGTAGTTGCAAACAAGTGTTTTAAAAAATTGAGTAAAGCTGAATTCGTTTACCGTGAACCCTTATCATTTTAAAACTAAAATTTTTGTCGCCCAGGCCTTCTTTACAGAATTTTGAAATTGATGCGATTCAACTTTTTTTTGCGTATCTGAAATAAATTTGTTTGTAAGCTTTGATTGAGAGTAATAACAGAGTAAAAAAATGTTATCCAAACAATTAAATATATGACAAACTTTTCATTTTATATTTAAGAATTATTCAGCGATACTTCCATTGAAAGCTCAAAAAGATGCCTTTAGCAAACAAAATCTTGAATTTAGTCAAAAATATCAGAGAAATATGAGCTGACAAAATAATAAATCTTCCATTTCTATTTGCAGAATGTAGTTTACATTCCGCCGAAAATCCTTGTCGCGAACACAATCCTAGCCCTTTTTCTTCTTTTGCTGGCAAACAACATACGCCTGACCGGACTTCCACAGAGAATGCTCCTTTTCGTACCAGGTCCAGGTCTCCAGCTAGAACGGCTCCTTCTTTTAAAGTACTTGAACATTCACTGGAACAACTTGGAAATATTCGGCTCATTTCTTGCAAAAATGAGAGCCTTCAATTTGAGTTTCGAAGATATTATTTTCATGTCGATAAACGAATTAGACTACAAGCTGATCAGAGTAGACGGGTGCCGGTGCCAACCAAAGAGCATATTGTATTATCACTATCCAATGGAGATATTTTTGCAATTTTGGATTATAGTGGGCATCTTTCTGCAATATATAGGGCAGATGGACATCATCAGAGGGTAAAAATAAATATGGTAAGCGGCGCAGATAATAATTTGACTGCAGATGAAATTCGTGCTTGCCCAGTGGGCAAAAATTATCAAAAAAAATTTATCAAAACTTTAGCAAATAATGAATCCCTACAATCCGTGTGGAATCCTTACTATGCACCTCAGGACTCTCCTCTTCCTATCAGGTGCAGGTCTCCTACGGGCAGGCCTCCTTCTTATGGAGTACTTGGATATTCACTGGCAAAACTTGGATATTTTCGGCTTGTTCCTCAGGCAAATCAGAACCGTCGATTCGAATTCCGAAGGTATGTCATTCCTGTCAATAAATCACTTCGATTGCAATTAGTACGTGATGCATATGTGCCTGTGCCAACCCTAAAACATATTGTATTATTGACCGAAATTGAACAGAAGGAATGTCATGTAGGCAAGAAATTCCCAATCTTTCCACGTTGGTTTTACGAAGAGGTGTTAAATGAAGATTCTCTACAGCACGTGTATCATGAATTTATTAGAGAAAAGGTGAAATAGAATATAATATACTGCTATAATATACTTGATTTTTTTAAATAAAAATATTTCGATTGTGTTCATTATCCGATAATTATTTGACACATTATCCACACGCGATGAGAGAAAAAGTGGGCCGAATTCAAATATTATAGATAACGAAAAGTTATATTACGTAATTTGTGATTAATATTATATTCTGCCTATTTTAAAGAAAAACTTCCAGATGAATTTACGACTGATATGTGCAAGAGATTTATTTATTGTTATTGTTACAAATTTTATGTAATTGTAAATTATGAACAAATGTTATTTTCTTCTTTTTGGCCTATGATTTGATAAACAACTTTTCTACTATCCTACTACCCTACTTCCTGTTACGATCTTATAAAATTGTAATATCATTTTCGCTTATTCGTTTTCAAAGTAACATATCGGCGATAAAATTACTCTCTTTCACCAAAATTATTTACCCCGTTGTGACCACACCTCCTAAAAATAACGTGGCGGTCACAGATTGTCTAATGGACCCTGCCGTAGAAAAATTGTTGCTATTTCCTCGATTTTTGACTTAACCTTACTGGTTCTGCTTTGCAACCCAATAGTTTTTTTATTAAAAAGTTAAAATTCTTAATTAAAAAAAAAAACGTAAGAAAAAACATCTAAAAATTTGACTTGTTTCCTTAGAATTACCAGCTTTGGAAAAAGTATTTTTATTTGGAAGATTGAAGCGAAAAATGTAATCGAAAATTTTAAAATGAAAGTTTGAGCATGAAAATAAATTCACAAAATTGTTCCTGTAAAAAAATCAATTTATTTTATACATAATCATAACAAAAAAGTACAAAAATCTTATATTACAGTATAAAAATATTTTTTAATTGCCTCCGAGAATACAGTCATTGCAAATTGCCATGCGATGCTCATCGCCAATTTTGTCTCACTTTAGTCGCACGGGATCTGCTGGACCCCGACAAAAAAACGTCCACACTATTAGATTCCTACAGTTAGACCAAAGGAAACTTGTTGTAGAATTTTGAAATGACAACAAATGTCACAACTAACAACGGGTTAGTAGATTATAAAAAGGTATCAATAAATTTTCTTAGATACATTTATAAACAAACAACTGGATAATTCTAATAATATAATCCAAGAAAGATTAAGAAAAAATCAATTATCCTTTGCCTACTAATGTCCACAGCAATCTTATATTTACAATATATTATTTATATGATACGTTCCCAAAATAATTTTTGATTAGAAGAAAACTTATTAGCCCGCGATACGAAAAAGATTGTTACACGCGACTCGCATAGGGCGAGATTCCTTCTCGCATACGACGTTTATCGATTCGGTAGGCAACTATTTTAGATTTAAGAAAATAAGAGAGAAGGAAGAGAGAGAGAGAGAGAGCACATGCATCTCCCACCGCGCGATCCTTTTCCACTCTGACCAACTCTTGTGCAGCACGGCCTGTATAAAAAGGCGCGTTCTGCCACAGAACGTCAGAACGATTAGGGCTGGAAATCCGCTCTGATCGCAAAGGCTAACGGCTGGTATTCCGCTGTTAGCTCAAATTGACCTCCCTGGGCTGGAATTCCGCTCGGGCTAGGCTCCATTCACACGCACCAACGCTATCGAAACATAGTCCTCTCTCTCACTCCCACGGCTAGACATCCGCTGTGGGCAACCCCGTAGGCTTTACCTACGCTCCGCACGCCGCTTGCGGCAGAGAGTGGAACTGCGCCCCATCTTCTCTCTCTCTCTCTCTTGTAGAGGCGCACGCCTAACTATTCCAGGCACCCCTGGTATTCACGCTACTTGGGGCAACCTGTAAGTAGGAATAC
>JAAAKG020134484.1:0-13826 GCA_010014905.2 Druon quercuslanigerum | reverse complement strand
AAATTCATTTAAATTTTTTATTAAAATTTACATGTTATAAATGAATGAAATATATTAAAAGAGTGTTAATTTAAAAATTAATAGAACAAGTTACCTTAGGGATAACGGTATAATTTTTTTAGAAAGATCTTATTAGTAAACAAGACTATCATCTCGATGTTGAATTCAGATAAATTATAAAAGAAGAATTTTCTAAATTAAGTCTGTTTGACTTTTAAAATCTTACATGATTTAGTTAAAATCGGCGTAAGCCAGATTGGTTTTTATCTATAATAATATTTTAAATATTTTTACGAAAGGACTTTAATTAATAAATAATTAAAATTAAATTTAAATTGAATTAAAATAATAAAATTATATTAAGTACTGTATATATATATAAATAATATACTTATATAAATATTCTAATAAAGGAGGTAGGGGGATATAAATTAAGAAAATAATTTAATAATTAAAACATTTTAATTAATTATAAACAGTATCGCAATCGAAGATTATTAATATTTATTGTTTAAATGAATATAACCGTGATGTGTATGATAAATGATATAAATGTGCCTAAATCCTTAGGCAAAGAGAATTAATAAAGAAATTATTTTATAAAATTTGAATTAATTGATTAATAAATTATTTATAATAATATAGATAAATTATATAGATGTTAAATTTGGCATTAAGTAAAAAATTATTTTGATTTTTAAAAATAAAAAAAGACAAATTTTTAGTGTCAAATAAACTTCATCAATTTTTCTGAAAGAATGCATTCTTTTTAAGTTTAAAGTCTGCATTTTTCGAGAGTGCATTAGTTTTGAGGGATTTCTAAGAGATGGCGTTACTTGTCAAATATCGCATCGAGGTATGTCCTTACTATATGCATGTCGAAGGCCTATAATATGGTATTGATTTTCCATCATGTGTCGTTTTGCCGAAGTGTAACAAGCATAGTTGTTGTAGCATTAAAGATAGCTTACGTACTAACAAAGCAGCATTTGTGGCAAGTGTTCTTTTTCAATTCGAAGGAAATTTCTGCAGAAAGCTCTTGATTGTTTTGGAAACTTACGTAAAACACACTTCATCGATTAAAACGCGTTTCAAAAATTTAAAAGGGGCCATTTTACTTTAGAAGGCAAAGAACGTCCAGGCCATCCGCATGCAGAATGATTGGTAGTTGATCGTTAACCCATTTCTAGACGCGTAAAGGAAATTTTTCAATTTTTCATTTCTGAACAGCTGCTCCAACGGCAAAATCGAAAAGGGGTTCTGCACTGTACTGTCACCGGCGATGAGAAGTGGATTCGCTATAGGTAATCGTGGGTTAAGCCCGATTAACTGTCAACATCAACACCAAAACCGAACGTGCATGGAATGATGGGACTGAGCGGAACACTAAAGTATAAATGGTCGCCAAACGGGCACCCGTCTCATTCTCCTTATGACGCCACGATTCAGTTCTTATAAAGATGCCAAAAAGGGTGGTTTCGTGGATAGGTTCAAAAATCGATTGGTTTTTGACATGGTGTCTGCATGCGGCTAGTGATGAAAAATACTTTGAAGGATCAACTGGTAACCACTTTTCTAAAATAAACCCTCAATTCTACCAACAAAATCCTTTAAAATTAATGCACGCTCTAGTTGGAAAAGATTCCAGGGGTACCAGACGTTCAGAGATGAAAATTAATTGACGGTTATAGTGTTTAGATACTTAATAGCAATCACATTTACAACACATCCTATACCAACCTGCGATAGTGTACGTAAATATAAATGCAATGATCTATTTCGTGTTGCAGAAATAAGTTCGCAGTCCAAGTTTTTGTCTAATGATGATCCTCATAGCGGACCTTCTTCTCAATCTGCTCCTGGCAGACATTCTCCAGACACGACTCTTTCTCTTGCCTTGCCTCATTATTCTGCGAGGTCTCCACCACCTTCAGAGCCATCTCTTCGTTCCAGATCTCGGTCACCTCTTCGTGGCACGTCTAGTTCTTTTTCTCTCGAGCGAACTTTTTCTCAAGTACTTGGATATAAATTTGAAGAACTCGACTTTATTCGACTTATTCCCAAAAATAATCTAAGCCGGATATTTAAACTTCGAAGATACGTTTTTCCTCCCGATAAACCTATTAGATTAGCAACCAGAAATTGTATCCTATTGCCCATGCCAACTGACGAACGACTTGTATTATCAACGTCGAATGGTGACGTTTGTGCAATATTGGAAAAATATCCGAACAGGCAAACGAGTTTTCGTGGATTATATATAGTAAATAGAATGGTAAAAAGGCGGGCGAAAATAAACATGCAGAGCGGCGTGACTGAAGAAATGACTGCAAAAGAAATCATGGACTGTCCAATAAGCAACAAAAAATCAATTTTAAATAATTTTATAGTATTACGTGCATAAATAATCATTCCTCACACTGTTGATAAAAAACTAAAAGAAACGTGCCGCTCTATCAGAACTCTTGCTTTTCGCTCTGTATTTCTGGTTAACCCAGGGTTATACACAACCCTTCTAAAATGACACATGAAGCTTCTCAAGTGACATATTTAATTCAAATTAAAGAAATTTTAATGAGAATTAAAATCAAATTTATAGTCCTCTCTGACGTCCAATAATCAACTTAATGTGCAGAATTTCTGAAAATAAAACCAAGAATCCAAACACCAAATTTGGACAACCACCATAAAATGTTCCTAGTAGAATTTGCAAAAAGATAACAATTTTTTATTTGATTTTTTAGGAAAAAATTGTTATCTTTTTTCAAGTAGCTGCTTTACCGAAAAAGCCGGTAAATAAAAATGCATTTTTTGAGACCGTGCGTTATTGTTTTTTCATGCGTAATTCAAAATCTGTTGCTTCACAATTTTTTTATCTTCACCGTACATTTTTAATGATTTAAAAATCCAAATAGTAATACTGATAAATTGATTTTGAAAGATAAACTTTTTTTTAATGTAAAAAATGTAAAGCTTACAAAAACAATAATAATTTCAAATAATTCAAACTATTTTTAATAAAGAATTTCAAAATGACAAAAAACATTAACATGCAAATTTGATGAAAGAATATATAATTTTAATTCGAAAAATCATATCAAACTTTTTTTTGTCAAGAATCTAATTTTTTTGGACCATTACCTTAATTAAAAACTGTTATCTTGACAAGTTTTAAATGTTAAGTAAATATTATGAGTGCGAATTATTTAGCATTTTAATTACAAATTTCAAAATTTAACACTTTTACGCTTCAATTCAAAAAGTGCTTTTATTAAAGTTTCTTCGAGTTTAAAAAATGCCTTTATTATGACTCGTTTGTCGTCTCGCACTTAATAAATAAGTAAAAGTATTTTTGCTTTATGTACCTCCACCGAAAATGTTTATTCATATATTGTCAAATAAAGTACAAATTTTATTGCTTATCATTATTTTCGTTTAGTTACCCTAAGAAATATATGTAGAAGAATTTTCTGCATAATTATATAGTATCGCTATTTATTCGAGTTTTTTTTTAAATTTTTGTTACCAAAAGTACAAAAAGTGTTACTTAGCGGATTTCGAAAAAAACGTGCGATTAAAAAAAATGTACTGAGCAGCGTTTCAGTCAAAGAATAACTTTTATTTTTTTAAATTATAATTTTAAACTGATTGACTTTAGTCCGGATATATCTATAGTAATACATTTCTAATGAATATATCTAGGTCTACTTGATATAGAAAAATAAAAATAAAAAAATAAAAAAAATCGTGCAGGAAGGAACAGCAACGAAACCACGATGCTCTCTTCATAACACTCAAAAATCAAGCGACGGTAAAAATGAAAACTCATCACAAATATACCCGAAATATCAGGCGAGGCACAAAACGCAAATCGGTTATAAACATCCCTGAAATATTTATCATAAATCTATGAGAAATAGTAAAAGTAAACGGAAATCAAGATTTATGAAAAATCTTATAAAATATTGATTTTGTTTTCCTTTCTCTGTTTATAATGTGTTTATCATGGATATCTCAGGTACGATATCAACCTTTAGACCTTCACCGGATATTTCAGGTATGTTTGTGATGCGTTTGCAATTTGACCCATCTCTAAATTCTCAGGTATCAGGGAGAGAGCATCGTGGTTCCGTTGCTGTTTCTGCCTGTGCGAATTTTTTTTATTTTGAATGTTTACTGCACATCTTCTACCGCTTGAAGCTCAAAAAGTGGCAAGCTCTAATTCCTACTGAAAAGGCTAGTATTAAAAAGAAGAAAAAAGCCATTCCAGCAGATTTGAAGAGTAGGATTAGTCTACTGATTGATATTCCCAAGCGCGGATGTAGCGGGACAACGACCGATGGAAATACAGCTCGTAGATTTTTACGCGATTCTAAAACTTCATTTGAGATTATTGAAATTGGCATACGTTTGATAGAAGAATTTTCTACGATTTTACAAACATTGTCTTCTGGATTTGAAATTAACAGCGAAGCATAAAAGATTCTAATGCAGAAAAAATTTACATAGAACTATATGATTAGTATTGTATGCCAGCTTCTGTACAGAAAATTCTTATTCATGGTGCAGCGAACATAGAAAACGCTTTATTGCCGATTGGTTAATTCTCAGAGGAACAGCAAGAATCATTTAATAAAGTTCTGAAAAACCCCCAGGTAAAATATAGCGTTCAGCAACTAAACCTTTTAGATTTACTTTGCCCTTAGCAAATTTGACAGCCATTTGAAGCGCATTAAGTCCGATTTATACACAAGCAGCTGCTCTAGTATCTTAGAGCTTGACACTATTCTTAAAGCATTGTAGTATGCGTCCTTCTGATAGAGGTCACGAGTCAAAATCTCAAACGGTAAAAGTGGAACTTTGTGCGCGATTGTTTAAATGACAAAGTGTTACATTTTTGTAAATGATACGCTACATTTTTGATTCTTAATTTAAAAAAAAGGAAAATCATTGCTTAAAAGATTTTCGTTATTTATTTCACTAAATTTCAGAATAAAATCATAGAAGCCAAATGCACTATGATCATTGAAAAATTGTGTACGATCAGTTTAGTATAATTCCATGTTGAAAGAAAACTCGTAAAATATTACCATATTGAATATTGCAAATCTTACTTAAGATTCGTGATTAGCGACCCCAAAAACCTTCATTTATCAAATTTGGCTTAAATCAATTGATTAAAAAAATTTATTTTTTAAGTTGTTTTTTAAGTTTTTTTTCAAAGCTTTTTGATCCGAACACTCCATCTTTATCAAGTTTTCGAACACCATTTTGTGCCGCGATATTGAAATTTTTGAAAAGGCAGCAGGGGCTCGTAGGGCGAGTCCAAAAAGGAACATTTTAAACGCAAGATCATTAAAATCCATCAACGGCAATTTTGCACTAAAGGGACTTATATGTACCTGGACGTGCCACAGAGCCGCATTCAGGATGTGGCATCTATAAAGGATGCTCTTCGAAGCAGTGTAACAAAGTTGCAAGCACCCCACTACTATACGGACCTGTGGGCCTAGGACTAGGAGTGGGGAAAGCCACCCCGGCCTATATACCCCAAAACATCATCCCCGAGTCTTCAGTCTTGTTCTCATCACACCTACCACCAGTCTTGTGCTACCTGCCGATCAGCCGAGTCAATCTCTTTACGTTCTCCAACAACGCGTAAACACCTCTGGACGCTATCACCCTTGAGGGGCGCTTCGACAGGATACCAGAATACCGCCACCACCAACGTTCGCCTGCTCTCGGCTTCACCGTTCAGTTCAGGCTATCGAAGTATTCGACCATTTCTATCAAACAACTGTAATTTGGTTAATAAACCCTTTTATTTTAAAATAGTGTCTCCTATTGTTTGACTTCACCCAATTCTCGGCTCTCCACCTTCTTCCCATCCTTTAATTTTCAAGATCCCTGACAGCAGATACAAACGGCTCATGCGGCTGATTTGGTCTTTCGAACTGTCGATGGAGTAAAAAATATCTGCAACGAACTCTACATCTCACGCCGTCATGGTCGTCGCGGAATATCGCATCTTGAATGTCTTCATTACAGGATTATTTTGGGTACAGCACGTATAGTCTCAAATGGAAGAGGCCCTTTTCTTAAAATCATCAGGAAGCATGGAGAAGTGGGCAAAGAAGCGTTTCTGTACAAAGCAGCGGAGGAGGCTGCTGAAACACTTGGACTTAACTTCAGTATCAAGGGTGAGCAGAAAGCATCAAATTTTATCTATCTCGAGTAGTGACTCCTGAGCTAACTTTTTCTTACCTTAAATTAGCCGGATTGAAGTCGGACACAGAGGGTTTCAGTTTGGCATGCCAAGATGGTGTCATTTCCACCTTAAAATACCTTCGCCACATCTAGAGCTGAAAAATTCCCGATGATAGCTGTAGGGCGTGCCATTCAAACTCCGGGCATCTAGGACACATACTATCTAGTTGTCCAACTTATGCGGGAACGCCCTACATCCAAAGGAAATATGCGGCACTAAAAGTGTTCTATTACCGTATCTGTCACTCTTAAAGCGTTAACCTTAATATCGCTCCGCTAAACGCTCCTAGGAAAACAGAGTCAATTGTCGAGAATTAGAAGTGCCGCATATAGTGGAACTTTATATTCTCGACAATTGTTTCTGTTGCAAACTCGAGGCCTGACATAGTTCTCCTTGACTTCGAGAAGCGAACCAGGTTCGTTATCGAGCTTTCAGCAGCAGCTAACGAAAATATCATAGCCGAGGAGAATGAAAAATGAAAGTTATAGAGACCTTGTAAGGGAGCTGCAACGATTTTACCTGGTATATTCTGTTAAATTAATCGTCCTTTTTATCAGCGCTCTTAGATGTGTGAAGCTTTTACTGATTAATAGTCTGAAAAGCATCCGTGCTTGTGGACAATATGCTAAAACACTTGCGGGGAAAATGCAGAAAGCGGTCGTCCTTGGGTCGCTCCGTGTCCTAAGGGTGCACGAGGCTTTTCTTCGATCGTCGTATTAATTACGTCACATACTTAAACCACCTATCTCAAGGTCTTGAGAGGTGGTTATGGCTGAAATTCTGGGCCTGTGCTTATAAAAAACTAATGCCAATGAAAAATTCCTTCAAAAGAAAGTTACATGAGAATACTGTCCTAGCAAAAATGCTCATTGAGGTTATTAAAGAATTTTTGTACCAAATTTTCTTTATTACCTATTACTTTTGAATCGTTTTTGAACGTTTTGAATACTTAAAGTCTAAGAGTATTTAGCCCCTTTTAAAATAAGTGAAATTCGATTCTTTGTTTAACGTATTTTTAAATATTTTTAAGAAATGTTATTTCGCAAAGAAAACTGAGTAAGAAAGCATTATAAAATAATTGGATAAATAGAAAACTGCGCGTTCCATAGAGTTTTTTGTATTAAAGCAAATAGCTTTTTGTCGCCAACACGTTCGCCAATACATTTTTTTATTAAAGTCTCTTAAAAATTTGTAATATATTGTAGAAGTAAAACTTAATTGCATTCCAGACACCTTAAGGAGCATGCGTGAATTTTGTCAGAATTTTTAAGACCCCCAACTCGTTTTAGGAAGCCTTGAGAGGTTTAAAAAAAGAGAATCAAAAAACTTGTTTTTCGGCTAGAACTTTTTGTGATTTTTTTTAACGACCAGGGAGCTTTTCTTAAGACGTAGAACATATGAATAATGCCATCAGTTTTAAAGAAAAAGTGTAAACGAATTTTTTTATTGAAACTAACTCTTATCAAGTGTAAATATCTCAGAAGAACAAGCTTCACGCCTACAATTTAAGAAGTAACGACTTCAGCATATATTATATCGAAAAACAAATAAATAGAATAAATGTCAGTTACATTTTTTATCAAGTTCTTAATTAATACAATAATTAGTCTTTCCTCGGATGAGAAACGATGAAGTTTGTCTGTACTCTGGTTTTATCTTTGGCCCTTATCCCGAGCATTATCCTGTGCTCTAAAGGTAAGTATAATGCTATAATATATCTGTAGTTTTAGAACAATTGTTTAAGCTTCACGCGAATAAAGTACACTGCAATCTCGCAAAAGAAGTTCCCATTATAGAGGACAAGGTGGTTGATTATTTTGAAGAGAAATCGCTCCAAGTTTGATTTTAACAGATTTTAAAATAATCAGTTGAATTGCTATCTTTTTCAATTACGGTACCATTCACTCTAAAATGCATAATTCGAAAATCTTTTAATTCAAAAATTTTCCATTTTATATATATTTCTTTAATCTCACATTTTGAATTCAAAGAATTACAAAATGCAGACTTAAAGACTCAAACAATTAAAAATTAAAAGCGTTTGACGTCGAAAATTTTGGATCAAAAATACTTATCTTATACCACTTATTACTTATTAAAGTACTTAAACGTTCTTCAAAATTTTTTTTTCGGACAATTCGTATAAATAAATACAAATCATAAATGATAAAAATATAAAAACAAATAGTACACATTTTATAGCTACTTATGTCCCTCATCCATGAATTTAATTTATTTAATCAATGTTATTTCTTGCAACTTAAAATAACAATGCGCATTATAGCGTAAGGTGGTTCTAAGTAATGCTTCAAATAATTAAGGCGCAAAATTGTGTTGAATTAAATTTTATTGTGGCCTTTTCGTTTTTTTATCTCTTGTCGTGTTCTTCAAAAAAACAATTTTTTTCATTTTTTTTCTTTCTCTTTGACTTTTATCATATGTATGTTTCAATTTATGTGGCCAAAAGATTTGATAAAAAATCAAAAAGTTGTCAGAAAGTTTTTTGCATTCAGCAAAACTAGCATCTGAATATCCTTGCAGATGATTAGTCTCACCAGTATATTTCAGACTCAAGTTCTTAGTATCTTTTAAATAGGGAAAACCCTGTTTTACCATTTCTAAATACTTTTTTTTTGCTTTTTCCATAGCTATTAAATTTTAGGACCAGAAACACCTGTCAGTGCTTCTTATTTCTTATCCAAAATTTTAAACTCGATAGCGCGCCTCGTGTGAAAATAAGTTAGAAAATAAAAAAAGTATCGGTAAGGTAGGAATCGCGTGACGTGACCCACTCATTACATTGCCTTAATTCCATTATTTTATTTTTTCTATCATGCTTTACATTAATTTCTAGGAATTTTTGTGGCGTACATTAAATAATCATTATTCTAAATCCAAATTTTTTAATCCCATGTACGAAGCTACTTCAGTAAGCTTATCATTTTATCTTTTTATACTCATGCGTAAACCACACAAATCGCGTTCTATTGTTCACACCTTTTGTCCCCTATCTTTATCAGAATAGTTTCTGCCTTTAGGAATTTCTAGATATTTCCTTATGAATCACACCATTTAATACCAATTTCTATTAGACGCTACCTCCAAAATCTATTGAAACTTCACCTTTTCCTACAAAACCTTATACCTGACAAATTACTTCCAGTTAGATAGACACCACTAACTAAAATGGTGAAAAACATCTCTGACCATCCTCTGAACAATAAAATGATTGCAGCTTTATATTAAAGACACAATTTTGCAGTAGCTCTTCGAAAATCACGAAAGAAGAAATCATGAGTAATTTGGCTACTTCCCTGTACAAACTTATTAAAACAAAAAATAAATTATAATATTACCCGCAAACAAAGGCCACACAGCAGTAATAACGAATGAAGAAAACTAAAAACAAAATCATGGACCTTCTAGCGAACGATACATTCAACAAACTTTTAAAAAACCGACAGAACCAATAGTCAGTAAAACAAAACCCTTTTAACAGACATTAAACTTGACAGCAAAGCAATATCTAAATTAATACTTTCTTTGCGAAAGTATCAATATCTGATACAATTGATGTTATTACATATTTTTCGAACTTGACCTTCGAGCCCATACCTCTGATAGAAAACTATCTCAATAATACTTACTTCTCTTTCAATAACCAACTCTACGAACAAACCTCAGGAGCAGCAATGAGATCCCGAATCTCACTTGTAATAGCCAACATTTTTATGGAACATCTAGAAACTAAAATCTTCAACAAATCCAAGCTTAAACCGGAATTCTTGTTCCGTTACGTTGACGACATCTTTGTTATCTGGCAAAGTGGGCTAGATGAACTAAATAAGTTTTTCGATTTCATTAATCAATTACATCCTAATATCCAGTTCACCATGGAAATTGAACAAAACGGTAAATTGCCTTTCTTGGACGTACTTATTTCCCAAGATCTGATAACACATTACACAACATAACACATACCAACAGATACCTACATGCCTTTTGCAACCACCACAAATCTCAAAAACAATAGGTCATAAACTCTCTCGTACACAGAGCTGTCTCCATAACCATCCTACCCTACATCCAAGGTGTGTAACACAATATCAAAACCATATTTAATCCACCTGCGAAAATAGGACAACTACTAAATAACCTTACAGACAAAAAGGCACCCCTAAGTGTTCCGGGATTATATAAAATCCCTTGTTCTTCTGGCAAAGTCTATATTGGAAACACCGGGAAAGCGGTGAGCCAACGTATAAAGGAACATGAGAGTAAAGTCAGACTGAAAGATTTCACGCAATCAGCACTCGCTCATTTGTTAAAAAAGACTTAATTGGCAATCAGGTTCGACCAGTCGCCACAGTTTTAGGTCAGCCCTGAAGAAGGGAACTGCAACCATTCCAAATCGCAACGGAACCAAATTAGTCTTTTAAACCTTCGCAAAACAGGTTTCTTCCGATTTACGGAAAATGAAATTCCTGTTAAAGATCTAAAGGATTTCTCAGGCGAAATTAACTCAAAATGTTTTGCGAAACACATGTTATGTCTTATATTTCACAATAACAAAATCTGTTAATTACGTAAACAATTTTTATAAATAAATGCAAATTTTGAACAATTTCACATGACTATACCTATTTTGGGATTCTTAGCCCACAGGCTAAATCCTTATGGGGTAGGTGATTTGTGAAGCTTAGATCGGAGGATCGCACCGTGAGTAGAGATGAACTTTTTAGGCAGGCACAAGGCATTGTCTACAGTTCCCTTAGTTTTATTATTTGGAGAGCGATTTCTGCCTGTATTTTGACACCCAAATTCAATTAAGTCAATAATTTTCTTTTCTTCGTCTGATGAAATTGTCGGTAAATTGCAACAATTTTTAACATTTTTAAAAACTTCCTTTTTAGCTTCATTTGCCATCCCAGCTTTAGAACTTTATGAGCGAGACACTGTGAGACATCAGACTAATCAATATATTCAATAATTTGAGATCCGTTTGTTTTTTCTTAAAGTACCAACTCATTATCTAACGTTTGGATAGATAATGTTATTTTTCACAAACCTCCACCGCCATCTGCACCAATTTTAATGTACACTTCATCTATTTCACGAGATTTCTTAACATCATTGATTTTTTTTCGAATATTTTTACAAAATACAAAATATTCTTCTTTTGGTGTGTTTTCCGTTTTAGATATAATTAACTGGTATTTTGTTACATCATTATAAGGGTCAAGTGAATGATTTAAAAGCTTGGATTTTGTCTTTTAGATTAGGTTCAAATATTTTTCTGTTTTTCGTTGCATTTCGAAGTGAATTAGCGATACCTAAAGTTGTGTTAGTCGACAAACAAAATTAGTATTAAATTCGATAATTACCCACCAATTGTTTTTTTACTTTCTGATCTAATGATGAATTTAGGTTTTGCATTAATTGCTTTTTCTAAAATTATGACGTTTACCTTTTACGATAATTTATAAACATTTCCCACATTTGTTATTTGCAAATTTTTTTTCTTTGATTTTTTTAAATAACTGTAACAAAGGTTCTTGAAAAGTGATATTTACTTTGATCTTTCACTATAATCCATAATTCTCAAGGACACGGCTTTTCAAAACTTGATCGAGAATTGTTAGCTAGCTTAAAATTAGAATAATCAGCAGGCATCACAATAGAATTATTATCAGAATGTTTATTTGCGTAATTTTTCTTTTGAAATTCACACATAGTGCTTTTGGCAATCGTTTATTGTTGCGCTAATAAGTGACGTACTTATTAATTAATTTTTCAACTGTTATTTCAAAAAGAACTTTTTCTTCTCTTTACACAAGAAGCATAATTTTAAACGGCAATCACTGCGCGAAATCGCACGCACTTCTATGTTACGATACAAACTGACAATATTATAAATAACAATATATTATTTATGTTTTGTATTATAAAATAGAAAAATGAGAATCCCTATGAGTTGAAGTGAAAAAAATAAAAAATTGCGAAGGATTATTTGTCCATGAAAAAGCACGTTTAAATTTTCTTTTGGAATGTTAACTTTTAAAATTAATATTCAAAATTTTTCTGAAAATATTTTATGAGCCAAAGACGTTTAGCAAGAAGAATTAATCGGCTGTTATAGTATCTAGTTCCTTAATTGCAACCACATTTATAGCTTATGATATACCAACATACGACTTTGTACTGAACTAAAAACGTAATTCTCCATCTCTTGTTGCAGAAATAAGTTCACATTCCAAGCTATATAATGACTCTAACCCTAGATTTTATCATGCTGGACTTTCTTCTCAATATTCTCCTGGCAGATATTCTCCTGGCAGACATTCTCCAGACACGACGCTTTCTCTCGCCTTGCCTCATTATTCTGTTAGGTCTCCACCACCTGCCGATCCGACTATTCGTGCCAGGTCCAGGTCACCTCTTCGTGCCAGCTATAGTTCTCTTACTCTCAGGCGAAGTTTTCCTGCTATACTTGGATATAGTTTTGAAAAACTTACATTTATTCGACTTATTCCCAACTCTAATGAGAACCGGGTATTCGAACTTCGAATATACGTTTTTCCTCCCAATACACCACTTCATTTGAGAACCCCTAAAAATGCCCCTTCGCCCATGCCAACAGACGAACAAATTGTATTATCAACGTCCAATGGTGAGGTGTGTGCAATATTAGAAAAACTGTCGAACTCACAAACGGTTTTTCGTGGAATATATATGTCCTTTGGTATGCGTTTAAAACGGGCAAAAATAAACATAAATAGCGGCGAGGTTAAAGAATTGACCCTAGAAGAAATGGCGGAATGTCCAGTATCCAATAAAAAATTAATTGGTAAGAACTTTAAAGTATTTTGTATGTAAACCAGAGCTCTTCATACTAACAACAAAGTAACAAAACTTTTTATGCTCGCAGCAAGTTTATGCACAAGACTTTTAAAATAGAAGGTCTAAACAGTGAAAAATGTAATTTGGTAATTGTCAGTTCCCTTCTGCAAATGATTATAATAAGCAATGAATTTTTTTTTGGAACATATTCTGTGCAACCTTTACGTTTGAAATTTTAGAAGTAATGTTTTTAGTGACTTGAATCGCAAAAGGATTTTTTAAAACAAATAATATAATTTCAATCTGCACAATCACATTAAACTTATTTTTCCAGGAATCTGACTTATTGCACATCGATTACTTAGTTTAAAATTATTGAGTTGTATGTGTTTTAAAACTATATATTTTATACGTGTATATTATTAAGCGTTTAATTACAAACTTCGAAATTGAACATTTTAATGCTTTAATCCTTCCTCATTTTCTCCTTACTTGTCTTGCGCTTAGCTTCAGAATTTAGTATCAATTAATAGCTAAATATACAGTTAAAGAATTATAAGTTTCTTATGAATGAGAATTTCACTTTGAGAGTAATATATAATAATAATAATAATAATAATAATAATAATAATTGTGAGCCAACTGAGCCTCGGTGGCTCAGTTGGTTAGACGCTCGGACTTCACCTCAGAGGTCCGGGGTTCGATCCCTGAGCCGGTA
>JAAAKG020134483.1:0-13827 GCA_010014905.2 Druon quercuslanigerum | reverse complement strand
GCCGTTTCCCTTTCGGGGTAGGCGTGACTCACTCGGTAGGGAGGGGAGTAGTGTGAGGAAAGGGTTATAAATTTTTTTTTTTTAATATTTGTTTCTTATTTTGCATTATATTTTATTCTTCACCAATCTAAAAAATTTATATTATTTCAATTAAATTATATTATTACCATTTATAATATGCATTAGTATTGAAAGAAAAGTATTTTACTGTATTCTTTTTATCAGTAAATAATGCGCATTCTATCACTATACAAATTATTATTAAAAATTTTACTGTAACTTGTGTCGTTTTCCCATAAATTTAGTTTTTTTTTTATTCAATGAAGATGTAAGGTTTTTTCTTGTTTTTAAAAAAAAAATTTGTCCCAAGGAATTGTCTAAGCATTGCAATTTTTTTGATCAAGCATTTTAAAACTCAGACTTTAATATTAATTAATTATGATAAATTCTTACGAAAATTGATTAGAAATAATAAAATTTTAATTCCTTCGAATTTCGAATAAACCAATGTTTAAAATCCTAATTCAAAATTATTCAATTTGAAAAAATTTGAAATTATTCTATTGTCGAAATTTTAATCTGAAATCATGCAATTTCGGAATTATTAAAAATAAAATTGCTCAATTTGAAGCATTTTAAATTAGTCTAACGAAATTGTTTATTTTTCAAAAATTTATTCTTATTTTTTACAATTTCGAGAGATTCTGTTTTTCAAATATTTTTTCGAATTTTTCAATTTTAAACACTTTTATTTATAAATCATATAAGTGCTTCTATTTTCAATCAAAATATGTAATGTTCTGTTTTCAAAATTTTTCCTGTTCAAAAATAGTTTGAATTCGAACTTTTTAAAATAAAAAATCGTTCAATAAATTTTCTTTTTACTTTCAAACACTCTAAATTCTAAATTATTAATTAATTCAAAAAATGTCATAACCTAAAATTTAAATCTTGTTTAATAATGGATTTTACATTTTTAAAGTTGAAATAAAAATTAATAGGTAATTTTAGATTGAAAATATTAAAAATGGCAACATTTCTACAAAATTAATTATATTAAAATTTTGAATACTGATTTACATTAATACATATATTATTTTATGGAAAATTAAATCGATTACGAATTAAACAATTTTAAACGGTTAATTATACTTTTTTAAATTCAAACTATTTCATTTTTAATTCCAAATTAAAGCTCATGAAAGGGGAAAAATTGAAAATGTAGCATACAAAATAAAAATTCAAAACTTAAAAATTTAAACAAATAAAAATGGCAGAAATTATTCAATTACTAATGTTTTGATATCAGATTTAACTTTTTAATTTAATAAACTTTTTAATTTAAAATTTAATTCAATTAATTATTTAAATTTAATTAACTTTTTAATTTAATTTTTTAGAATCATAATTCATTCTTGAAATTTTCCATTCAAATATTTTTCAATTTTAAACGATATATATATTTAATTTTCAACTGAAAATCCGAAGGAAAAAAATAAAAGTTTGAATGCCGAAGATAATAAAAAGATTTAAATGCGCCTATTTGTATTTGGGGGCAACGACGAATGCTCTTTAGAAAAAGTTATTTAAAATATCCCGGAACGTGCCAATCGTTGACTTTTGGTCAAATTGACCAGGAAAGTCCAATAGTCCTTTTTTCAGAAAATAGTATTAGGGTTTTGGCAAAGTAGCCAAACTCGGCAGGGGTCCTAGGATTAGGATTTTGGTCGAACTTTCTGATATTGACCTAAGAACCAGCTTTTTACGCAACTGCATTGACATTTCAATCTTTTTTCCCCTGAAAGCTATTAATTTAAACGGCACGTTTTTCCCTTTCTTGTTTTCTATTTGAAATTTTTATTCTGAAAAATATCTTCTATTCTGGAAATTAAATGCATTTTAATCAGTGGGGACAAGTTTGGAAATTTTAATTAATAAAAATCTTGATTTCAAATAGATTACGTCCAAAAAAAAATATTTGTAAAACAAGAAAAATGCTGCTTCAGCCCGGATTTGAACCGTGAACGCTACTATTTATGAGTAGAGCGTTTACCAGTCATGCAGCCGAGGTTTTAGCGGATCTTTTCTTGCTCTTACAGAGCGAGTTCGAATTGTAGTTATTTTGACAAATTACTGTACGAAAAAAATTCCCGGTAATTTCTTGATTTTTTTTTCTTTTTTGAATTTTCAAGTTTTAGTATTGAAACTTTAAAAAACTAAAGTACTTTTTTAAAAAATTAAATAAAAAAATAAAATTAGTTATTAAAATTAAAAACAAAAAATACAAATTTTTTGTTTGAAATTCAGCTCTTTGATTGAATGCTGAAATCTACTCTTGCACATTGTTTTTTTTTTTTTTTGAAGATACATAATTTTTTTAAACTATTTTGTTGACAAATAAATTCAACTGTTTTGTAGAAAATTAGTCTTTTTGGCTAAGAAATGTAACAATTTATTAGAAAATTATATATTTGGTTGAAAATTCTTTTTTTTTGTCTGCTATTTAATTTTTGGTTGAAAATTTTTTTTAATAATTAAAAAATGTAATTATTTGTTTGCAAATTAATTTTTCTCTATTAAAAATTAAATTTTTTGTTCAAAATTCTTCTTTTCCAGTTGAGGACTTAACTATTTTATTAAAAATTCGTCTATTTTTGTAGAAAATATTATTACTTTTGTTAACAATTATATATTTGTTTGAGGATCCAACTATTTAGTTATCAACTGGTCATTTAATCTAAATACAATTTGTCATAAATTAATCTATTTGTTTCAAATTTGAACTGCTTCTTTAAGAATTAACTTTTTTTCTTGAAGATTCATGATTTCAGTGGATAAAAATCAGTTTTTTTCTTAAACGTTAATTTTTTAAGTGGCCATTTAATTAGTTGCTTAAAAACTTATCTTTTTTGTAGAAATTTCATCCGTTTGTTTTAAAAATTAAACTGTTTTGTTGCTTATTCTACTGTTTTGTAGAAAATTATTTTTTTATTAAAAATTATTTTTTAATTGAAATTTTTTTAAAATGAAAATTAAAATATTCCATTGTGGGTTGAAAATTAATTTTATATTTATAAAAGTAGTTATTTGTTTGCAAAATTAACATTGTGGATTAAATATATTGTCTTTCTTAACTAAAAAAATCTTGCTGGGTTTAAGATGCAATTCTTTTTGAAAATTCGCTTTTTTATTTAATTTAACGGGTTTTTCATTAAAATGAAAATCTTTTTTTGGTTAAAATATCGACTATTATATTTTTTATTTAGAATTATTTATTATAGTTTGAAAATTCATCCCTTTGTTTTGAAAGTTGTACTGTATTCTTAAAAATTCATTTTTTTGGTTGAAAATTGAACTACTTTGATAACATATTTTTTTTAAATAAACATTTAATTAATTAGTTTAAATTTAACTTTATTTTGGAAAAATACAAATGTTTTGTAGGCAATTTTTTCAAGAAACCTAAACCATTCGATTTTAGGTTAATAATTTATCTTTTTTAGTTTCAAAATTATTTTTATTATTTTTTTAAATTAAAAATGGAACTATTCCATTTTTGTTTAAAATTTGATCTTTTATAGTTGAAAATTCATATTTTTTATGAAAACAGAACTGTTTTGTTAAAAAATCGTTTTTATTAGTAGAAAATGAATCTTTTTGGTAAAAAAATCCATCTTTTTATTCAAGTGCAAATATTCCATTTTTATTGTAGACATTTGTTTGTTTGAAAAATAATTTTTTTTATTAAATCTTTCTTAACTAAAAAAATATTTCTAGGTTGAAAATGCAACTCTTTTTGAAAATTCGTTTTTTCATTTGAAAATTCATCTTCTTTGGTAGAAATTTCGACTTTTTAATTTAATTTAACGGGATTTTCATTAAAATAAAAATCTAATTTCTGGTAAAATATCAACTATTATATTTTTTGTTGAGAAATAATTATTTTAGTTTGAAAACTCATCCCTTTTTTTAAAAGTTGAACTGCATTCTTAAACATTCATTTTTTTTAATATTTATCTCTTTGGTTGAAAATTGAACTACTTTGATAATATATTTTTTAAATGATTTTGTAAAATAAGCATTTCATTAATTAGTTCAAATTTAACTTTATTTTGAAAAAATACGAATGTTTTGTGGACAATTTTTTGTAAAGAAAATTAAAACATTCTGTTTAGGTTAATAAATTATCTTTTTTAGTTTAAAAATTATTTTTTAATTAATTTTTTTAACTAAAAATTGAGCTATTCCATTTTTGTTTACAAGTTGATCTTTTGTAGTTGAAAATTAATATTTTTGATGAAAATAGAACTCGTCCTTATTAGTAAAAAATAAATCTTTTTGGTTAAAAATGTATCTTTTTCTTCAAATTCAAATATTCCATTTTTTATTGTAAATTTACCTTTTTATTGAAAATTATTTTTTTTAATGAAAATTTAAATATTCCATTGTGGGTTAAAAATTAATTTTACATTTATAAAAGTAGTTATTTGTTTGCAAAATTAACATTGTGGATTAAATATATTGTCTTTCTCAACTAAAAAATTTTTCTGGGTTGAAAATGCAACTACTTTTGAAAATTCGCTTTTTTATTTGAAAACTCATCTACTTTGGTAGAAATTTCGACATTTTATTTAATTAAACAAGTTTTTCATTAAAATAAAAATATTTTTTGGTTACAATATTAACTTTTATATTTTTCGTTTAATATTAATTCTTTTAGTTTAAATATTCATCCCTTTATTTTGAAAGTTGAACTGCATTCTTAAAATTTCATTTTTTTTAAATATTCATCTCTTTGATTGAAAATTGAACTACTTTAATAATATATTTTTTTAATGATTTTTTTGAATCAAAATTTCATTAATGAGTTTAAATTTAACTTTAATAAAACCATTCCATTTTAGGTTGTTATTTATCTTTTTTATTTTTAAAATTATTTTTGGACTAATTTTTTTAACTAAAAATTAAATTATTCCATTTTTGTTTACAATTTGATATTTTGTAGTTGAAAATTCATATTTTGGATGAAAACAGAACTATTTTGTTGAAAACACGTCTTTATTAGTAGAAAATGAATCTTTTTGGTTAAAAATCCAACTTTTTGTTCAAATTCAAATATTCCATTTTTTTTTTGTAAATTCACCTTTTCATTGATAATTATATTTTTTTAAATGACAATTTAAATATTCCATTGTGGGTTAAAAATTAATTTTTATATTTTTAAACTTTTTTATTCAATTAAACAGGGTTTTCATTACAATGAAAATCGTGTTTAGGTTGAAATATTAACTATTATATTTTTTGTTGAGAATTAATTATTTTAGTCTGAAAATTCAATCCTTTGTTTTGAAAGTTGAACTGCATTCTTAAAAATTCATTTTTTTTTTATAGTCATCTGTTTGGTTGAAAATTGAACTACTTTATTAATATATTTGTCAAATGATTTTTTTTAATAAACATTTCATCAATTAGTTTAAATTTAACTTTATTAAAACTATTCCATTTTAGGTTGATAATTTATCTTTTTTAGTTTCAAAATTATTTTTTAAAACTAAAGATTGAACTGTTCCATTTTTGTTTACAATTTGATCTTTTTTAGTTGAAAATTTATATTTTTGATGAAAACAGAACTATTTTGTTGCAAAATCGTCTTTATTTGTAGAAAATTATTCTTTTTGGTTAAAAATCCATCTTTTTGTTCAAATTCAAATATTCTATTTTTTATTGTAGATTCACCTTTTTATTGAACATTCTTTTCTTTTAATGAAAATTTAAATAATCTATTGTGGGTTAAAAATTAATTTTTATATTTATAAACGTATTTGTTTGTTTAAAAAATTAATATTTTTGATTAAATATATTGTCTTTCTTAACTAAAAAAATCTTTCTGGGTTGAAAATGCAACTCTTTTTGAAAATTAATTTTTTCTGTAGAAATTTCGACTCTTTTATTTTCTTTAACAGGGTTTTCATTATAATGAAAATCTTTTTTTGTTTAAAATATTAACTATTATATTTTTTGTTGAGAAATAATTATTTTAGTTTGAAAATTCAATCCTTTGTTTTGAAAGTTGAACTGCATTCTTAAAAATTCATTTTTTTTAAATATTCATCTCTGTGGTTGAAAATTGAACTAAATTATTAATGTATTTTTTAAATGAATTAAGAATTGATTTTTAAATTTATAAGCTTAGTTGTTTGTTTGAAAAATTAACATTTTTTAATTAATATATTTTCTTTCTTAACTAAAATAATCTTTCTGGGTCGAAAATGCAACTCTTTTTGAAAATTCGCTTTTTTATTTGAAAATTTATATTCTTTGGTAGAAATTTTGACTTTTTTATTTAATGAAACGGGTTTTTCATTGAAATGTATATCTTTCTTTTTGTAAAATATCAAATATTATATTTGTTGTTGAGAATTAATTATTTTAGTTTGAAAATTGAACCCTTTGTTTTAAAAGTTGAACTGCATTCTTAATTAACATTTCATTAATTAGTTTCAATTTAACTTTATTTTGAAAAAATACGAATGTTTTCTAGGCAATTTAAAAAAAAATTAAACCATACCATTATAGGTTAATAATAATTTATCTTTTTTAGTTTCAAAACTTTTTTAAATTAATTTTTTCAACTAAAAATTGAACTATTCCATTTTTGTTTATAATTTGATCTTTTGTAGTAGAAAACAAATCTTTTTGGTTAAAAAACTATCATTTTATTCATAATTCAAATACTCCATTTTTTATTGTAAATTCACAATTCATTGGTTACAAATTCAGTTATTACATTTTTTTTGAGAATTTCATTATTTTTAGTTGAAAATTATACTATTGGGTTGGAAGTTGTACTACTTTGTTAAAAAAACAATTTTTTGTGTTTGAATATTAATCATTTCAGTAGAAAATTATTCAATTTGAAAGAAATTTAACCTATATTATTAATAATTCTTTGTTTTTTTTTTGTTTTTGTAAATTAATCTTTTTTAATAGAAAAGTCAACTTTTTGGTAGAAAATTCTTTTTTTTTTGCCAAAAATTATTCTTTTTGGTTTTGTTCAAAATTCGTCTTTTTTAAATGTTTTTTTTTGTTATTAAAAATGAAAATATTTTCTTGGTTAAAATATCAACTATTATATATTTTGTTGAGAAATCATCTTTTTATGTTGAAACTTCATCTCTTTGATTAAAAGTTGAACTGCTTTCTTAAAGACTTTTTTTAAAGATTCATAATTTTAGTAGAAGATTAATCAGAAAAATTGTTTCGAAAAGTCAACTTTTGTGTAGAAAATTCGTCAAAACCATTTTTTGAAAATTCATCTGTTTTATAGGCAATTGTTTCTTTCTTAATTTCGTTTTTTATTTCTATGATAATTTAACAGTGCCATTTTCGTTTCAAAAAAATCAATGTATTTTATTGAAAATTAATCTTTATAGGCAAAAAATTTATTTTATTTTGTGCCGAATTTTTTTGAAAGTTCATCTTTAAAGTTGTAAACTTCAATATTTTATTGTTAAAAATCGTGTTTTATAAAAATTATATTTCTTACTTACAAAAATTGATTTTCAAACGAAGTGGTTCAGCCAAAAATTTCTACTAAAAGAGATAAATTTTTAAATATAATTTTTTCTTAATAAAATTGTCGAATTTTTAAAAAAATAGTTTCGTGAAATTTTTAAAAGAAAAGATTTTTTAAATAAAAAGACAAATTTTAAAAAAACAGTAGAATTTTCATACCAAAAAATTTCTTTTTGATTTTTCCAAAGTCAAAATATGAGTCTTAAATAAGAAGTAAATTTTCCACGAAGAGACTTTAATTTTTAACCGAAAAACAAAAATTTTCGACAAAACAGTTAAATTTTTAACTAAAAAGAACGAATTTTTAACAAAATGGTTTACTTTTCAAACAAATAATAAAATTTATAACCAACAATATAATCTTCCGGCGGAAGCAACTGTAAAAAAAAATAGGAACAGAAATAAAAGATATAAAAGTTACTAACAAGAATTATTAAATCAGGGTAGCTGTAAAAATTCAGTTTCATAAACAGAAGAAAACTATTTAAAATTAAAAATGAAAAAATTAGTGTGCGCTAGTGGGGCCATACGGCAGAAGTGAATCTTTGAAAAAATATAGTGATGTTTTTCGTGACAAATCATCAGTAGTTTTGAGAAGATAGCATAGTAAAACATACAGAGAGAGAGAGAGAGCATATACAAGCTTTAGTTAGCGTGGCACTAGTGGGGATATAGAAAAGGAGTCTCTAGAAAAATTGCGAATTCCTGCACAAAAGGGAGACGCGAATAAGAAGAGATGGTATAGACTAGAATGGTCCAAAAAACGCTTTTCGAGCTGTAGGGCAAGCCCCCCCCCCCCACATACCACAACGTTTCCAATTCCGGTGAAAGGAAATCCGTAACTATTTTTTTAAATTTGAATATTAACAAGTACCACCGGGCACTTCAAATTCCCATTTAATTACCATGGGAAAATTTTGAATTTTCATTTCCAGCCTACCCCCACCCTCTCCGTAGCGCACCACATATGACCCTAAAATAAAAAACTACATTTATATGTATTATTGTTACTTTTTTGCCATTTCCGTCGTCTTTTTCATACAAATAATTACTAATGGACAATCTAAATATTTACCATGATATTTTCAAACAATTTTAGAATTGTTTAAATCAATGTTAATTATTATTTAAACAATTATGAATTCTTAAAGAATTTAATAAAATAATAGTGTTTTTTTTATTGAAATGTAATTGTTCGTCATTGCTTGGATTAGTAAATTTGTCTAAAAACCTTATGTAATTATTTAAATAATTATTTAGCACTTTGTAATTGTTTGAAAGAATATAATTTGTTTAAATAATTACTTTTCTAAGAATATTTTTAAAATCACAATTAAATTTATGCCTTGTATTTTATTTCATTTTTCTAGTTATCGAAAAATAACTGCTTGAGCAAATAAAAATTGTTTAAACA
This sequence comes from Druon quercuslanigerum, assembly GCA_010014905.2. Classification (NCBI taxonomy): domain Eukaryota; kingdom Metazoa; phylum Arthropoda; class Insecta; order Hymenoptera; family Cynipidae; genus Druon; species Druon quercuslanigerum. Next base: position 4,838 of record JAAAKG020134483.1, on the reverse strand, counting down.
AATAGAAATTGGTTAAATTTCAGAAGAAATGTATGAGAATTATGTAATTATTCACCAAAAAGTAGCATAGGATACCAATTTAAAAAAAAGTGGAAAACTCTGGCTCAATTTTTATAAATTTGGAAAATAAACAATAATTAATTGTTTAAATAATTACATAATGATTTTAGAAAAATATACAACTCCAAAAATAACAAAATATTGCATTTCAATTAGAAAATACAATAATTTTTTACATTTTTGGGAATAAATAATTATTTAAATAATTTTCATTTGTTTAAACAATCGAAAATTATTTAAGAAGTCATGGTAAATATTCATATTGTCCATTAGTAATTATTTATTTATTATTGGAAGATGAGTTCAATTTTTCTTAAAGTAAAAATTTCCCTATGTTAAATAAATGTGATTTTGAAGTGATCAGTGGAATTTCGAAAAAAAAATTACAGATTTTCTTTGCCTGGAAATAAAAACTTTTCGTAGATGTGTTGCCCACTAGAGTGAAAAAAATGTTGCACTGTATTTTTGGATCACCCTAATATACAGGCTTTGTTTATCATGGCAGTAGTGGGGATATAGAAGAGGAATCTAGAAAAATTGCGAATTGCCGCACAAAAGGGAGACGCGAATAGGAAGAGATAGTATAGACTATATAATGTGCATTTGTAAGAGAGAGAGAGAGAGAGAGAGAGAGAGAGACTTCCGTCCGTATCTTCTGTCGTTTTTTTTAATTCGCTTCCATCTCGAAAGAAGTTTCACTTTATTATTTAATATTTTTAATATTTTAATATATAATATTTAATATTTTAATATTTTTCTGCTTTAGAGTTATTTAAAGTTATATAAATTTTATGGCTTTTAGAAGAGTTTTTAAACGACCGAACGTACGAACGGAAGTCACTGTCTCTCGCCTCCCCTTCTCCTCCCTCTCTCTCTCTCTGTCTCACACTCACAATTATACTTTCTACACCGTCTCTCTGTAATCGCGTATCCTTTTTGTGTGGCGATTCGCAATTGCTTTAAAGTCTCCTCTTCGAGATCCCCACTACTGCCATTATAAGAAAAGTCTGGTTATGTCATTCCCCCCCCCCTCTCTCTCTCTCTCTGCACTCTGCACTTTCTTAATATGCGCTATCCCCACTACTGCACCAATATAAAATTTCTTAATCACTGCACCCTCTTATGCTGTTAGGCAATTTAAGTACGGTCCCCAAAATGTCAACCTTTCCTTAATTGAATGATCCGAATTAAACTATGCATTAGTATAAATGGTTAGTGAAGCATTTGGTAAACGACTTGACACATTTTTAATTATTAGCTTTCCACTAATTCGGATTCAGGAAGTACGCGACCTAGTCATTGATCATTCTGTAACACGTTCTCGGAAAGTAACTCTAAAGTCTAACGTATCTTTTAGCATAAGGTGGCATATCGACAAGGTGAGAATGTCAGCTGGTAGAATTTGTGGAGTTGCAGCTTGCGCCAGCTAAGCGTCCCTTTAATATTTAAAGGTCCCGGATCTCATTATGGTTTTAGGCTGTAGTTGTAAATGTAGTTTGTAGTAGATGGATGGGGGTCTTTTTGGACCTTATGGGGTATATTGGCATAATGAAACCCCTGTAAGGTGTGCCTACGCCTATGGGTCTAGGTCCTAGGACACGTGAGCATCATGGGAAAATGGGGAGGATCGTTCCCACGAAGGTCATCCCTCCTACTGCCCCCGTCAAGAGTGACTCGTCTCTACTCTCTAGTCTAGATTCTAGAATCTAGACCTACTAGACCTTCGGGGGTGCAAGTGGATTCTTCCTTCACCTCCTCCCGAAGACTGTGTAATCCCTAAAATTGGAATAAGTCATGAACCCTCTATTCAGACATTTTTTCCACCTTTTTCAACAAGGGGCTTAGTATTTACTGAATTTCTTAAGTCACTTTTAAAGTATCAGTGATAAATCTCCCTGAACTAAAAAGATCACGTCCTGCACTCGAACTTCAAATCGGTCAAAATTCGACTGGATAAATTAATCAGGCGTCGAGTTTATATTGATGACTGAATCAAATAGTCACTTGAAATGACTGATGTTGGGTCAATAGAAGTGACTCATTTGTCTGGTATAATAAAATAGTACAATTATTTTTTAATTAAAATTATCCATCATTTCGATATTTTAACAAAGGATTAAAAATAAAACATTGATGACTGGTTTCATCAGTGAAAGTTACTGATTAACTAATTCAAAATTAATGTCTCTGGTTCAAAATGTAACAGTTTGCGGATTTTTTTTGTTTGTTAAAAGTTTTCTTTTATGAAAGATTTTAACTGATTTGTTAAAAATTCGTCTTTATTAGTAGAAAATAAATCTCCTAAGTTTTTTTATTTTATATTAAAATCTTTTTTGGATTAAATATCAACTAACACATTTTGTGTTAAAAGTTCATCTATTTTTAGTGAAAAATTTATATCTTGTTTAAAAGTTGAATTACTTTATTAAAAAATCGTTGCAAATTAATAATAATAATAATTCTTTTTGAGTAAAAATTAAACTATTTGTCCGAAACTTTGAAGTTGGAAGGTGGGAGTTAACAAAATATGAACTTTTATGGTTAAATATTTTGTGTTACTTGAAAATAATTCTTTTTTTTTAATCCGTTTTTTTAAAATAAAAATTAATTTTATTTTTCAGAATGTAAATACTGCATTATTTATTAAAAATTCATTGTTTTAGTTTGAAATTTTTGTATTTTTTTGTAATTTATCGTTTATATTAGAAAAACAATCTTGATGAGAAAATTTAAATATTTTTTTGAAAATTAGTTTGTTTATGAAAATTATATTTCCTACTTAAAAATTTAACTATTTGATTTTTGCAAATTTAACTGTTGGATTAAAAATTCTTCTTTTTTGGTTGAATAGTTCAAAAAAATTTTTGATCCTATGAGTTAAAAATTTAATTGTTTGTTTTTAAAATACAACTGCTTGGTTAAAAATTGAACAACTTTGACAAAATTTTATTCTGCTTGTTGAACATTCATCTCTTTTTTTATTTATCTTTTTTTTTAAAAGTTCGTATTTTTTGTTTGAAAATTAATCTTTTTTGTTTAGAAATTAAACTGCTTGGTTAAAAGTTAAACTAGTTTGTCAAGAACTTATATTTTTGACCGAAGATCCATTTCTGTAGTAGAAAATTTACTTTTTTTATTCAAAAATTTGCATTCTTTTGGTTGAAAAATTAATTTTTTTTTACTGAAAATAAAAATATTCTATTTTTGGTTGAAACTATTTTTGTTAAAAATTAAGCTCATTTAGCATAAAGAAGTCACCTTTTTTGTTGAAATTTCTTTTCATTTCGAAAATTCGTCACCACCTTTTTTTTATTGAAAATTTATTTACTTAGTTGCATCACCCATCAAATAGTCGAACTTTTAATAAAAAAAAGAAGCACTTTTTTTACAAAATAGTTCAAATTTTTACCAACAAGCAAAATTTTCTAAAAGACTAGTCTTTTTGGTTTCCACTTTTTTTAAAATAGCTATTTTTAAAAAAAGTGGAATTTTCAACCCCAAAACTTAAGTTTTAAACAAAAAAATCCTTTTTCAACCAATAAAAATTATTTTTTTTAATTCAAGATGAATTTTGTAGCAAAAGACGAATTTTTAAGCAGCTGAATTAAACGAGTAATCAATAAAGAATTATTTTAACACGAACAGGTGAGTTTTCAACCAAAATATTTATTTTTTTGAACTAAAAATGGATTCATCAAATTTCCAGTTCAAAAAATTCATTTTCAACAAAAAAATTAATTTCCAAACAGTTTACATGGAATAGCAAAATTTCAAAACAAAAAATAATTTTTGTAATAACAAAGAAAAAGAAACAGGACTTTTTAATAAAAAATTAATTTTCAATCAGTTAAATGGAAACAACAATAACGAATTTCAAATAAAATAATAACTTTTAAACCAACTGAATTTAAAAAAAAACTATTTCTCAACTAATTTATTAATTTAATTTTCTTAAGAAAATGAATTTTCAACAAAATAAATGAATTTTCTACCAAACAGTTAATTTTTCAAGTCATGAACCAAACATTTCAAACCAGAAATAAAACAGCTAAATTTACAGACCAAAAAATTAATTTTTAACTAAAAACAAACATAAATTTTCAACACAAAAGTTCAATTTTGAACCAAAAAAACATTTTTTTAAAAATGTATATTTTTAGCAAAGTAGTTCAACTTCCAAAAAAGTGTTTAAACTTGGAACCAAAAAGGTTGAATTTTTAACTGAATATTAACTTTCTTAACAAAAAAATCACGGAATTCACAGAATTGTTGAATGTTTCATTTTAGAAAAAGTTTTATTTACAAAATAGTATAATTTTTAACCCAGTACTATGTTTTTTCAAGAAAAAAAGTTATTTGCTACCAAATAGTTAAATTTTGTATAAAAACAGTAGACTTTTAACCAAGTGGTTAAAATTTTCTACCAAAAATATGAATTTTCATCATAAAATTTTTTTTTAGCCGAATATTTGATTTTGATACCAAATAATTCAGTTTTCAATCCAAAATGATGAATTTTCTAAAAATAGAAATAAATTGTTCAATAAGTAGCATTAGCTTAAACTAAGTAGTTGATTTATTTACAGAAACAGACGAATTTTCAACAATTATAATTTATTAAAAAATAATAATTTTAAACATTTTTAGACAAGAAAGATGCTATTTATACTAAAGAAGATGAATTTTTTAAATTAAAAATGGAACTTTGAAGGATGCAAGAAACTACTTTATAAAGCAATGAAGGGAATTAAAAGTACAGAAGCTGTCAACGTGAGAAA
>JAAAKG020134482.1:0-13827 GCA_010014905.2 Druon quercuslanigerum | reverse complement strand
ACAGAAAGAAAATTTCTACCTTAATATTTACAAATATTTACAACTATTTACATAATGTCTTATATCTATCTAGTTTCCTAACTAGTCTTCTTCTTGAATGGATTTAACTGTTTTTTTTATCTAAAATTGAAATCTTATTAGTTTACAGAACAACTTTGACATTATTCTTTGACAATTCATCATCTTTGTTTAAAATTCCAACTAACTGGTTAAAAGTTGAACGAATTTGGTAAAAATTAATTTTTTGGTTGAAGATTCATCACTTTAGTTGAAACTAAATTTTTTTAGTTCAAAATTTAAATGTTTTTCGTTGAAAATTCAACTGTTTTTTAGAACATTTGTCTTTTTGGCTTAAAAATTTAATTGTTTTATTGAAAAATCAACTCTTTTTTTGCAAAATCTTCTTTTCGGGTGGACTTGACTATTTTTTATTAAAATTAAAATATTTTTGGTTTACACATCAACTATTTCATTTTACGTTGAGAATTCATCATTTTTTGTTGAAATATAAAATATTTGGTTTAAATTTCAAACTATATTGTTAAAAATGTATATCTTCGGTTAAAAACGTACATTTATTTTTTAAATACGTCTTCCTGGATGGAAAATTGAACTATATTGGTAGCGCCTTCAACTATTTCCCTAAAAATGATCTTTTTTTGTTGAAAATTCAAAAGACCGGTTTTTTCCAAAGTTCGTCTTTTTGCTTTTAAAATTTTATCTTTTGCCAGAAATTTCATTTTTTTTAGAAATGTAACTATTTCGTTAAGACTTCATCTTCTTTAGTAAAAAATTTTATTACTTGGTTAAAAATGTAATTATTTGGTCGGAAATTCAAAATTTTGGGTCAAAAGACAATTATTTTATTAAAAAGTCTTCTTTTTCGATACATTTAACTGTTTTTTGTTTTAAATTAAATATTTTTTGGTTTATATATCAACTATTACCTTTTCTTCGTTGAAAATTTAACTTTTTTGTAGAAAACTCGTCTTTTAACTTGAAAATTTTAATATTTTGGTTGAAAAATCAACTATTTTTTGAAAATTCTTTTTGGATGGATTTTATTGTTTTTTTATCGAAAATTGAAATCTTATTAGTTTACATAACAACTTTTACATTTTTCTTTGAGAATTCATCATTTTTGTTTAAAAATCAAACTAACTGGTTGAAAGTTGAACTACTTTGGTAAAAATTGATTTTTTGGTTGAAGATTCACCACTTTAGTTCAAACACAATTCAACTGCTTGGTAGAAAATTTTTCTTTTTGGCTTAAAAATATAATAGTTTGATTGAAACTGTTTTTTATTTAAAATTTAAATATATTATTTTTAATTCAATTAAATGATTAGAAGATAAGCTACTTTCCCCAGCATTATTTATTCTGGTTGAAGATTTATCATTTTATTAGTTGAATATTAAAATATTTTATTAAAATTTCGTTTTTTTTTTGCTGTAGAAAATACAGCTATTCAGTTTAAAAATTAAAATCCATATATTTTATGAAAATTCAATAATATTATTTAAAATATTACGAATTGGAAGATTTTAATTTGAATTTAATATAATTTAAAAAAGGGGCGAAATTTGGTTCAAAATTTTCGATTTTCTTTGAAGAGATTTTTCAAATTTAAGGGTGAAAAATAAGGTATGGGATTAGATAAAGGATTGCGTTTTCAAATTAAACCATTTTAAGTATTGAAAATCTTAATTCAAACAATTTTAATTTTAATTTCATTTTTAAAATATTATATTTAAATAACTTTCACTGGACACCCCATTATGTTTAGTAATAATAACTAACTCTTACTCTCTATTATTTTCTTACTAATATACATAAAAGATCCATGGAAATTTAAAAAAAATCATCAAACCATCATTAAACTCAGAAAAAAATATTCTTTGATTCTCAGATAATTCCTTTCAAATAAAGAAAAATATTCATAATTTCTCAGTCAAAGAAAAGTTTCTTTTATTCAAAGAAATTTCCTGCAACAAAAAGAAATTTCATTGATTCGAAGGAATGGTTTCTTGTCCTCATAAAAATTGTTCTTTAACGTAACATTAGTTTTTGAATTTTGAAATTATTTGTGGCTAAATGAAAAAAAATTATGTCAAAGAAACGGTTTCTTTAATTCAAAACAAATCTTTTTCTGAGTACATAAATCCAGCAGTAATAAAATTCATTCTCAACTATTTAATCAACTGGATATGTAATTATTTATTTTTGTTTTTAATGTTTCAATACACATTTTCCTCACTAGAATAAAACTAAAACAAAAAATATCAGTGTTTATCTCCCCAGTCTGAAAATACGTATTATAAATAAAATAAAATAAATACAAAGTTAAGTTATCGGCGACTGAAATAGATTAACGAAAGCGGATATTAATCAGTAATACTGTCGGATGTCTTAATTTTATTTGCAATTAGTATAGTTGACAAGTTTACGAGCAATCAAAAGAGGAAGTTCCTGAATTATTTATACCTTATGAAATGGAGGACTTTATTTTTTAATTAAAATCACATTAGAAAAAAAATTAATAAATATCATAAAAAGTATATAGATGAGAGCGAAACTTAATCAACTTTTTATTCTCGTGTTAGTTAAACTAGATAATAATTTCGTCTCCTTATACTATTATAATGAAAAAAAAATCGAAATTAATATTTAATAGCTTACTTGTGGAAATTGAAAAAGATGGTAAATAGTAATTACTGATGGCGTAGTTGATAATAATTTTGAGCATAAAAATGTTTAATTATCGTTTTATTATTTTTTTCTTGTTTTATGAATTATTATGCATAACCAAAGGCATGTTATTTTTCGTTTAGCATTTCCTAATTCGTTTGGCGTGGAACTTGGCAAAAAATGCAATATTGCTATAATTTTTTTATTCAATTTTAAATATTAGTTGCAAGTCTTGGTCGGTACAAGCGAAGAGGCTGCGAAAGCGAAACTTCGTGAGACACATGATGCCAAAGAAAATGAAAAGTCGACTTTTTTCGTAAGTTTGTGGTGTGATTTCAGGTTGATTTGAAAAAATAATTGTTTGGAAAGTTTTTTAAGTCAATTTAAATATAATAATAATAATATTATTGCTTCTGAAAAGTTATAAATTTATTTCTCGAAAATCTTTATTTTCATCCTGCGTAAGTAATTTTCTTTATGAAAAATTATTTACAAATAATTTCTTTAAAAATCCTGAATCACTTATATGTTTTTGTGTACTAACATGTAGCACTTATTCCAGATTTGGTGGTGGTGTTGGAAACTAATACTAACTATTTTAATCATGCACTTCAAAAAAAGTGTTGATTTTCTGTTTATTTTACGCAGATGGAGAAAATTTTTAGTCTTGCCTGGAGAGGAAGACAAGGCGAGGAAACAAGAGAAAAATTAAATGACTTGACTAAAAAAAACAAGACTCCAGAGGAAATTCAGAGACAATACATCAATGATGAACAGGTACAAAAAAATAATTTGTTTTGCTTTTATTTATTTTTTTTTTAATTAAAAATTAAGTGTAATGTAGAATGAAAACAGTTCACGGTAATCGACAAAAATCCTGGTCCTCTTGAGGTAATCAAATCAGAAATGAAAACTCAAAAAAATTTTAATTCAGAAAAAAATTAATAACCAAAAAGTTCCTCTTACATTTCTAAAAAAATTAAAACCAAAATTTTCTCCCTTCGAAGACTATAAAAATCTTAAAAGTAAAAAATGTTCCTCTTACAATTCAGAAAAAATTAGAAATAAAAATTTCCTCCCTTCCAACTTAGTACAATTTTTTTTTTAAATTACCCTTCTCCAAATCTGAAAAAATATTTAATATAAAAAAATTTTTTTAGTTTTATTTTTTTTTAAATAAAAAAGTAAATGTAATATAGAATAAAAAAAGTTCAGAGTAATCGAACAAAAATCACTGTCATTGAAATTAAAAAATTTTTAATTTTAAAACTGAAAATTTGTCTATTTGAGGTAATCAAATAAAAAACGGTAACTCAAAAAAAATTTAATTCAGAAAAAAATTAATAACCAAAATTTTCTTCTGTTCAACTTAATACGAATGTTCAAAACCTCTTTCAATTTAGTAAAATTTTAAAAAACGAAATTTTCTACCTTTCGAATTCAATGCTATTCAGAAAAAATTAGAAATAGAAATATCCGCCCTTCCAACTTAGTACAAATATTTTTTTTTAAATTACCCTTCCCCAAATCTGAAAAAATATTGAAAATAAAATTTTCGACCCATCCAATTTAAAAAAATGGCCTCCCTTCCAATTCTATAAAAATGGTAAAAATAAAAAATTGAAAAAAAATCTTTTAAACTCAATAAAAATGTGAGAAAGAAAAAAAATGACCCCCTACTATTAGGAAAAAAAAAAAATAATTAAAATTACATTCATCCAAATCAAGAAAAATGACAAGAACCAAAAAAGGCCATTTCTAATTCAGAAAAATTGAAAATTAAAATATGTTGCTTTACAACTCGATAAAAATCTGAAAAATATTTTAAGAAACAAAAATTTCCTCTTTTTGAGCGAAACAAAAATGCTTTTAAAAAAATTTGACCGCCTTCAACTTAATATAAATATAAAAAACAAAAAAAATTCCTCTTCCAATTCGGAAAAACATTAAATACCAACATTTTTTTGCAGATACATTTTTTCAAGTTAAATAATTGTAATGTTAAGTCGTTTTGAATTGATGATTGTTTAATTATTATTTATACAAAAAATTAAAATTGCAATGTTCGAATTTTAAATTTAGCACAATAAAGTATTAACAATTAGAGGCCATTTAAAAAAAAACCAGTTTCAAATTGTTTAGTTTTTAATATTTCAACTAAAAATGGCTTATTTTAAATAAACTGCCAAATATTGCTAAATATTAAAAAATTTCTTAAAAGTAAAAAATGTCCCTTTTCCATTTCAGAAAAAATTAGAAATAAAAATTTCCTCCCTTCCAACTTATTACAAATTTCTTTTTAAATTGCCTTTCCTCAAATCTGAAAAAAAAATACTGAAAATAAAATTTTCAACACATCAGGTCAATTAAAAATGTGAAAAATGACATCATAAAATTTTAAAAAATAGACTCTTTTCCAACTCTACAAAAATAGAAAAATTAAACAATTGCCTATACATATTTAAAAAAATTGGAGAAAAATTTTTTTCAACTCAATAAAAATGTGAAAAAGGAAAAAGGACGCCCTACAATTCGAAACAAAAATAAATAATTAAAATTGCATGACTTCCAAATCAATAAAAATGAAAAAAAAACAAATAAGAACACCTCTAATTCAGAAAAAATTAAAAATCAAAATATTTTGCTTTAGCACTCGATAAAAATCGAAAAAATTTAAAATGTCGCTCTGTTCATTGAAAACAAATAAAATAAAGATTTCCTCCTTTTGAACTCAATAAAAATGTTTTTAAAAAAATTTGACCGCCTTCAACTCAATATAAATATAAAAAACAAATAAGTTCCTCTTTCCATTCGAAAAAAAATTAAATACCAAAATTTGTTTGCAGATACATTTTTTCAAGTTAAATAATTGTAATTTTTAATTTGTTAAAATTGATAATTATAAATTATAATTGTAAATTATAATTGTTCAATTATTATTTATACAGAAAATTAAAATTGCAATGTTCGAAGTTTAAATTTAGCACATTGAAATATTAACAATTAAAGGCCATTTAAAAAAATTCAGTTTCAAATTGTTTAGTTTTCAATATTTGAACCAGAAATGGCTTATTTTAAATAAGTTGCTAAATATTGCTAAATATTAACAAATTTCTTAAAAGGAAAAAATGTCCCTCTTCCAATTCAGAGAAAAATAGAAATAATAATTTCCTCCCTTCCAACTTACCCCCTGCAATTCGGAAAAAAAAAAGAAATAATCAAAATCGCATCCCTTCCAAATCAGTAAAAATGTCAAAACCCAAAAAAGGGCACTTCTAATTCTGAAAAATTAAAAATCAAAATATGCTTCTTTACAACTCGATACAAATCTGATTGAAAACAAATAAACAAACAAATAGAAAAACAAAAATTTCCTCGCTTTGAGCTCAATAAAAATGTTTTTAAAAAAATTTGTCAGCTTTTAATTCAATATAAATATAAAAAACGAAAAAATTCCCCTTCCAATTCGAAAAACATTAAATACCAAAATTTTTTTGCAGATACATTTTTTCAAGTTAAATAATTGTAATGTTGAGTCCTTTGAAAATGATATAGTTCAATTATTATTTATACAGAAAATTAAAATTGCAATGTTCGAAGTTTAAATTTAGTACATCAAAATATTTACAATTAAAGGCCATTTAAAAAAATTCATTTTCAAATTGTTTAGTTTTTATTATTTGAACTAGAAATGGCTTATTTTAAATGAACTGCTAAATATTGCTAAATATTAAAAAATTTGACATTGAATTGGTTAAAAATAAAATTTATTAGATTTAAACAATATTTAAATACGATTTTAAATGGAATAAAAGTCGGTAATTATGAATACATTAATTTTAAATTATGATAAAATTTTAAAAAAAAACTAGCATTAACTTTTGAAAGTCATTTATTAATTTATATGTAAAGTTGATAATCTTAAAACTTGTTTATCCAAAAAATTTAAATATAAATTTTTTTAATTTCTTAGGTCTTCAAAACAGCATTTTAAAATTATTCTTAAAATTAAAAATGTACTTTTGTGTCAAACAGATGCATTTTTGAGTAAAAAAAAATGAAATTTCAGGAAAATAATTAAATTTTAAACGAAACTTTAACTAGTCAAAATGAAACTTAGTTTAAAGTTAATTAATTAAATTGAAACCAAGATCTAAAATGGAAAAGATTTTATAATTATGCATTGTAAATTGAATGATTTGATGATTAAACAAATTAGCTATTGAACATCATATTAAAAAAATTTTAAATTGAACTTACTTTATATTGAATTTTATCACGTAATATGAAATTTGTGATATTTCAAGTGATTGGACATAACTTTTTTCTAAAAATTTATAAAATTCCCGGCGAAATTATGTAATTATAAATTATTAATAAAATGTGATTGTAAAAAATTGTAAAATTGTAAAATTTAATTATTAATTTAAAAAATTATTGCTTACATCTCTTGGCAATAATTTAAACAAATTTTTATTCAAAGAGCAATATTAGAATGGACAAGAATCCCAAAAAGTTCGCAATGTTAGTTACAAATTTTATAATTTGGTTGAAAATGTAAGTCTTGTTAAAAAAGCATAATTTTGTATTAAAAATACGACTATTTATCAGAAAATTAACTTATTGTTTAGAATTCTTATTTTGGTGTTGGAAAGTGAACTGAAATTTTCTTTGCATGAAAATTGGACTATTTTTTAAGGTTTTTATTTTTAAATTTATCTGTTTTAAAAGAAATTTCATCTTTCTTGGTTAAAAATAAAACTGCTTTGTTGAAAATTAAAATATTTGGTGAAAAAAGTCATACTTTTTATTTGAAAATTCTACTGTGTTGTTGATAATTTTAATAATTAAAAAAATATATACTTTTTGTTTAAGATTTATATTTTGGCGTTGAAAAAAAACTGAAATCTTTTCTGGATGAAATTTATATTTTTATTTTAAAAAGTCAACTGGAATCTTTCTTGGATGAAAATTCAACTATTTTTTGAAATTTTATTTTTTAATTTTTTTATTAAAAATTCATGTCTTTTGAGAGAAATTTCAAATTTTTAATAAAAATGCAACTACTTGGTAGAGAAGTCAACAAATTTGTTAAAAGTCATATTTTTTGAGTAAAAATTCTTATTATTGGATTTAAATTCAATTTTCCGTAGAAACTTATTTCTTATTTAAAAATTCATATTTTGACCCCTAAAAGTCAACTTATGTCTTCTTTAATAGAAAATTCAACTTTTTTTAACAATTATCTTTTTGATTTAAAAAATCATCTGTTTTAGTAGAAAGATTCTACTGTGTTGTTGATAATTTAAATATTTAAAAAAAAATTACTTTTTGTTTAAAATTTATATTTTGGCGTTGAAAAATAAAATAAATTCTTTTCTGGATAAAAGTTCAACCTAAAAAAAACGTTGTACTATTTAACTATGGAGATTGTACTATTTTGTTGAAAAATCATTGTTTTTAGCAAAAAAAATGTTTTTGATAGAAAATTAAAGTTTTTCGTAGATACTAATTTTTTTAAAAAGAAATTTAAATTTTTATCTAAAAAAATTTAACTGGAATCTTTCTTGAATGAAAATTCAACTGTTTTTTTTTTTTGTTGAAATTTTATTTTATTTTTTTTAAATAAAAATTCATCTCTTTTGAGAGAAATTTCACATTTTCGAATAAAAATGCAACTATTTGGTAGAGAATTCAACAATTTTGTTGAAAGTCATCCTTTTTGAGTAAAAATTCTTATTTTTGGATTTACACTTAATTTTTTCGTAGACTTTTTTTTATTTAAAAATTCATATTTAGATCCTTAAAAATCAACTTATTTCTTCTTTAATAGAAAATTTAACTTTTTTTAACAATTATTTTTTTGATTTAAAAATTCATCTGTTTGAGTAGAATATTTGTTTTTTTTTTATGAAAATGCAACTTTTTGATTAAAAATTATTCGTATTTTCATAAGTATTTAATTCTTTTGTTTAAAAGATTTGATTAAATCGCTTTGTTAAAAAATCATTTTTTTTCTTGCAGATTTGTATTTTTAATTGAAAATTCTTCTCTTTGGTTGAAAGTTCAATTATTTTGCTAAAAAGTAATCTTTTTTTATTGATAATTTAACTACTTGGGTAAAAGTTAAACTACACTCCTAAATTTTTTTTAATAATGGCTTTTGTCCTTGTAAGTAAACTTTTCTGTGAAAAAGAATTTTTTGGTTTAAAATTAATTTTTTTAATAAAAATTTAACATTTCCATTTTTTAGGACTGATTTTTTTCAACTGCAAATTCTTTTTTTTCGTAAACAAAAAATTTTTCTTTCTTTAAAATTCCATTTTTGTTGAATAATAATGCATCAGTTTCGTGGAAAATAAATCTTTTTTCTGAAAATTCATATTTTTTTGTTTAAAAGTTCAATGTTTGTCGATAAAATTCGACTTTTGACTTAAATTTTCAACAATATAGAGTAATTTTTATTTGTTTCTTGAGTGAAAAATCTTTATTTATAAAAAAATTTGTCTTTTTATTCCAGAATTCTTTTTTTTTTGTTTGTATAAATTTGATCTTTTTTATTGAAATATAAACTATGAAAATTTTTTGTTGAGAATAAATTGATAAATTAACAAAATTTTGTATCTAAAATACTGTTTTATTCCATATATAAAATACTTTTTAAAATAATTACTTTAATAAATGCTTTTAAAATAATTTTTAAAAATACTAATAATATTTTTACAGGGTCTACAACGTCGCCATGCAGTCGATACAACGCTAATGATTCACTTTTTTGGTCAAGATGGCAAAAGTGAATTAAAATATGAGGGCTTCCGACGTTTTATGGAAAATCTCCAGCACGAAGTATTAGAATTGGAATTTCACGAATTCAGCAAAGGCCATGGAACAATATCAGAGTTGGATTTTGCTAAAATTCTCTTAAGATACACTTACCTCGATACGGATGAGTATGATAAAATCTTCGTTAAATAATTATACTCCAGGTCCCATTAAAGCCGGTCCACGCAGTTTCTCATGGGGCAGGGTAGGAGACGGTTGCGCCTCTCGCCTCGGAAGGGCCGCAGTGCGCGAGTACTCAGTCGAGTATATTGCGCAATATTGTGCATTCCAATTAAAAACTGTTCAGGTGGCCCTGACTGATGACATTTCGAGGGTACCGATTTACTAACAAGGCCAGATCAATGCAGTCCCCGAAACTGTTATTGTATCGGACTTGGAGTATATATATTAAAATAAAATCTGGATTTAGTGTGGAATTTGTGGCTGATGACGGTCATAAATCCCGAGTCTCGGAACTGTTTTTTTCTCTCCTGTTTAGTTCTCTCTGTTTTGTCACGCCTGAGTGAATCAGAATCCAGAATCACTAAATCGAGATTCGAGTGTATATGGTAATAAAACTTGTTTTATTTTTTCTGCTTTTCAGATATGATAAATACTTGGACAGATTATTGGATCGTACGAATAATACACTAGGAATCAATTTCACGGAATTCAAAGCATTTTACCAATTTTTGAACAATTTAGAGGATTTTTCGATCGCTATGAGAATGTACACTTTGGCAGATCAACCAATTTCCAAAGGTAATTCAAATCGAAAAATTCAAACAAAAAAAGGATTTTAATTTTATTTCAATTAAAGTGATTGAATTCAACCAAAAACGACGAATTTTTAACAGAATTCTTGAATTAAAAAAAAAGATTTCCCAGTAAAGGGGACGAATTTTCAACAAAGTGGATTTCGCAAGCTAAAAAGTAGAATATTTTGGAAAACCGTTGACTTCAAATATATTTTCGAAAAAAGTTGGCTTTTTAACAAAATAATTTGATTTTCAAGAAAATAGTTGAATTTTTAACCAAGTACTTAAACTTTAAAGCAGAAGAGACGAATTTTCTATAAAATAATTAAATTTTAAACCAAAGCGACGAGTCTTCAAACAAAAAAAGATTTAAATTTTAAATCAAAAACAGTTATTAAATTTAACCAAAAACGACGAATTTTCAAAAGAATTGTTGAATTTTTAAGCAAAAAAGATTTTTCAGCATAAAGATAAATTTTTAACCTAAGCGGAGTTTTCAACCTAAAAAGTAGAATATTTTATAAAAGCATTGATTTTGAGACCCGAAAAGATGAATTCTCAACAAAAAAAGCTCATTTTTAACCAAAAAGATTAAATTTCAAACAAATAGTTAAACTTTTAAGATAAGGTCATCAAAACAGTTTAAGTTTAAACCAAAATAACTGAATTTTTAATTAAATAGTTGATCCAAAAACCAAATTTTGCAATTTTCAAGTCAAAAAGGCAAATTTCTTGGAAAACAGTTAAATTTTCAACAAAAAAAAATCATTTTTTAACCAAGAACGATGAAATTTTAATCAAAAAGAACGAATTTTCGATAAAAAAAAAAGACAAATAGTCAACAAAGCAATTGAATTTAATACCAAAAAATGTGACCTTTTAAGATAATAGTAGAATTTTCAACAAAAGAGTGAAATTCTCAATATAACATTTTCAACTTTTTCAGTTTTTTCAATTTTCAACTTGCAAAGTTGAATTTTCAACGATAGGACCAAGTATTCAATCCAAAAAAAAAACTTCAACTAAAAATCGTATAGACAAATTTTTAAGCAAAAAAGGGTAATTTAGTGGAAGGATTTTAAACAAAATATTGAAATTCTCAAAAAAAAAGTTGATTTTTTATCCAAATAGTGGAATTTTAAACATAAGAGCGAGTATTTAATTATTATAAAAAATAAACTTAAACCAAAAACCGAATAGTCAAATTTTCAAGCCAAGAGGTGAATTTTTTAGAAGTCAGTTGAATTTTTAATAAAAGAGAAATTTTTAATCTTGAAAGATGAATGTTTAATCCAAAATACGAATTTTTGATCTAAAAAAGACGAATTGTTAACAAAACAGTTTCATTTTCAACAAAAAAAAAGACTTTTTAAGAAAATAGTTTAGTTTTCAACAAAAAAAAAAATTTAATTTTCAACAAAGAAGTTGAATTTTGCTGGTCGAGTCTTCAAACAAATAAGATAAAATTCCACCAAAAACAAAATAGTCCAATTTTTGAGCCAAAAAGGAAAATTTTTTGAAGGAATACACATTTCATTTTTCAACGAGAACAAAAATCAATTTTTAACCAAAAACGATCAATTTTTAATCTAAATGGACAAATTGACGGTCCAAAAAAGACGAGTGGTCATCAAAACAGTTTAATTTTCAACCAAAAAAAAGATGAATTTTTAAGAAGATAGATGAATTCCAAAGCCAAAAAGGCGAATTTTTTGAAAAATAGTTAAATTTTCAAACAAACAAAAATCATTTTTTAACCAAGAACGATGTATTTTTAATCCAAAAGGACGAATTTTTGATCAAAAAAAGATTAATGGTAAAAAAACAGTTAAATTTCAACCAAAAAATATGACTTTTTAACAAAGTAGTTGAATTTTCAACAAAATGAATAAATTTGAAATAAAGTAGTCAAATTTGTAGTCAAATTCTTAATTTTTCAACTTACAAATGTACATTTTTAATCTAAATGACGAATTTTCTACCCAAAACTGTGGCATTTTTAACTAAAAAGATTATGTTTCAAGAAAATAATTAAATTTTCAACTTTCTATTGCTCTATCAATTCAGTTTTTATTCAAGCGAAAAAATGATTAATGATTAAAAGAAAGGGGAAATAGAAAAAACCAAAACCAAATAAATAAACTTCGAAAAAAATAGTTGAATTTTTAACCAAATAGTTTAATTTTCAACTTACAGAAAATTAGTTTTTAACCATATAGCCGAAATTTGAAAAAAAAAAACCGAAACTTCAACCAAAAACCGACTAGTCAAATTTTTGAATGAAAAAGGTGAATTTTCTAGTAAATTTTAATTTAAAAAGATGAACTTTCAATTAAAAAAAAATGAATTTTCAATCCAAAAAAGACGAATGGTCAACAAAGCCGTTGACTTTTTAACCAAAAAATATGACTCATTGAGAAATTTGTGAAATTTTTCACTAAATAATAAAACTTTCGAAAAAACAGTGCTATTTTCTACCAAAGGGTTGAATTTTCAACCAAATAATTAAAATTCGAAAAAATAGTTGAATCGTGAACCAAATAGTTAAATTCTTAACTCACACAAAATTAATTTTTAACTATATATAGCCGAAAATTGAAAAAAAAACGAAACTTCAACCAACAACCGAGTAGTTAAATTTTCAAATCAAAAGATGAATTTTTTAGCAGTCAATTAAATTTTAAACAAAAAAGAAATTTTTTAACCTCGAAACCTGAATTTTTAATCCAAAAGGACGAATTTTTGACCCAAAGAAGATTAATAGTCAACAAAACAGTTAAATTTCAATCAAAAAATATTACTTTTAAACAAAGTAGTTAAATTTTCAACAAAATAAATAAATTTCCAACAAAGTAGTCAAATTTTTAGTCAAATTCTTAATTTTTCAACTTACAAATGTACATTTTTAATCCAAATGACGAATTTTCTACCCAAAACAGTGGCATTTTTTACTAAAAAGATTTTGTTTCAAGAAAATAATTAAATTTTCCAACTTCTATCGTTCTATCAATTCAGTTTATATTAAATCAAAAAAAAATGAATCATGATTAAAAGAAAGGGGAAATAGGAAAAAGAGTGTGTAGTCTAAGTAAATAAATTTATTTGCAGTTTTTAACCAACATTTTTAAATTTCAGATGAATTTTCAAGAGCCGTAAAAATTTGCACCGGAACTCAAGTGTCGTCTCACATTATAGACACAGTATTTGCAATTTTTGATGTTGATGGAGATGGCCAGTTATCGTACAAAGAATTTATAGCAATTATGAAGGATAGACTTCACAGAGGATTTAAGGTACCAAAAACTCTTTATTTATTTTTTAAAATTTTTATTTGATATCTTATTATTATAATTTAGTAATTAATATTTATTATTAGTCAAATTAAGTTTTTTCTAAAAAAAAGACCTTCTCTTTTGCTCCGCTGGGAATCGAACCCCTGAACTTCCTATTGCCGGTCGGGTGATAAATTACGTAACGGATTATAGGCCCTCTCTAAAGCCCCCCTCCCCTTGTGTAACCAACCGAAAAAAAAATTTCTGTCCGCGCCTCCCCCCCCCG
>JAAAKG020134481.1:0-13827 GCA_010014905.2 Druon quercuslanigerum | reverse complement strand
TGTTTCATTAGCTTGAAAGTTTATCTGTTAGATTGAAAATTTGATACTGTTGTTGAAAATTAAAGTAATTTGTTAAAAAGTGTCTTTTTTGACGAAAATTCATCTTTTTGAATAGCAAATTTTGAATAAAATATATAATATAATGATAAAATATTTGTTAAAAAGATACAACTTCTTTGATTGAAGTTCGGTCTCTTTTTAATTTCGAACAATTGGTTCAAAATAAATCTTTTTCGGTTGAAATTTATCTATTCGATTAATAATTTAACTATTTTATTGAAAATTCTTCTGCTTTGCTTGTAAGTTCAACTATTTTGTTGTAAATGCAATTGTATGGTACGAAATTAATTATTCTATTGACAAATCAACTATTGGGTAGCTAAATCATCTTTTCTGTTTTAGAAGCCTATATTTTTCTTAAAAGTTAATACTTTTTAGCTTACAAGATGAACTATTTGATTGAAAATTTAAATATGTTACCCTTAGCGTTTCCCACTGAATTCAATAGGCTTATAGGATAAAATCCAAGACAAAATTTAGCCTCAAAAGGGGAGCAGGCTGTTTGTATTTGTGACACCATCCCGGGGGGTGGAAAAAATTTTTGAAATAACATGACATACTTTTTGAACGTCCCCTCAAAAGATTAGGAAAGATTTACGAATGCAATATAATTTATCTTATTGTTGCAATCTGTTTTGGCAAAAAATTGATGCAGAAATTTTATAAAATTTGTAGAGATTAAGCAGATAAATTATGAGATCATATTTGAAAAGTAAAATATTTTTGGCTTCGTTAAAGATTAGCTTTTAGAGTAAGTTCGAGAATTGTCCATTATGCGAAAACAGGTTTGGGAATAGAAGGAATATGGATGAAGAAAGATTTTTTTTTAACAGAGGATCTAGACTCAATCTTCCATTTGAGAGAAAAATACACTGAGGCTAGTCAGCAAAAAATTTCCGAGTTTGGAGAGTCTCGTGATAAATGTTGCCCAGCAGGAATACTGCCAAATTGGGATTTATTTAGACAGAGGAACCGTAATACGGTAGTTCTGATAATTAATTGCACTAAAAATAGTTGAATGCATGTTAAAAAAAATGAACGTTTAATTATAGAAGATAGGCCATTACAAATTAATCAATGGAGAAACCTCTTTTGATTACTATAATAATAAATTATACAAGATTGCTAATTTAGAAATTTCAATGAAATTCAGATGTCGTACATAAATTGCCAAAGTCTATTGGGAGGGGGAGAGGGCACGTCTTCAAAAGCATTTTCTACGTAAGAAATTTTTAAATCTGCTAATCAGTAAATACCAAAGTTCAAATAGACTTTTCAATTTGACCCTTTTCCGGAATTTTGTATCATTTTTCCACTTAAATGAGAACGGAATTAATAGAACTCAATACGAAAATCCAACTTCATTTGGCTTCAACTTTATTCTTTTGGTTTAAAAAGTCAATTATTAAATTTCTGGTTATAAATTCATTTTTTTTAAATTTGTATTACGCAGTGAAAAATTTGATTATTTTGTTGAAAAGTTGTTAATCTGTTTTACAGCTTACATATTCAATAATGTTATTGAATTTTGTTTTGTTTTTGTTTAAATTAAACTAGTTCGTATCCATATGTCTGCCATAAAAATTTAAATATTAATATCAGAATAAAACTTTTTTTAGTTCAAGTTTAAACTTTTTTGTTCCGGTTAGTAGAAATGTCGTCATTATGGGATAAAAATTCGAGACTTTGGTCAAAAATCTATGTAATTTGTTCAAAATTAGTCATTTTTATAAATATTGGCTATTTTTGAAAGAAAGTCAACATTTTTATTAAAAATGCATCTGTTTATTGGAAAATTAATCTCCTGCACTTAAAGGATTAAGTGTTTTGCTAAAAATTCTACTTTTTTTGGTTAAATTCAAATTTTTAGGATTAAAAACCAAATTAGTTTTGGGTTGAAATATGATTTATGACGTTTATTGGTTGAAAAATTATATTTTAGAGGTAAACTTTAACTGATTTTTAAGAATTTCGCCGTTTTGCCTTCAAAATTCAGCAACTTGGTAGAAAATTAAACTGCTTTGTCCAAAATTTTCTTTTTTAATGGAAAATTAGTCTCTTCGCATAAAAATTTAATTTTTTTAAATGAAAGTTAAAATACTTTAATAAAAATTAATTTTTTCGTGGAAAATTGAACTAATCTCTTGGGAATTCATTTTTTCGTAGAAAATTCTTCTTTGGGCAAAACAAATACCATAGATTGGTTAAAAATTTAACAGTTTTCTAAAAAATTAGTTTTGCATTGAAAATTAATTTTTGCAAAGAAAATTAAAATTTTTGTCCTTGGCTAAAAATTGAAATATCTAATTTTTAAAATTCAACTATTAAGTTAAAAATTTATGTAACTGCTTAAAAATCCTTATTTTTCAGTAAAAAATAATCTTCTTGTTCGAAAATGTAAAAAATGTATGTATTTTATTGAGAATGTCAATATTCTTAGTTAAAAATGATACTTCTTGATTGAAAGTTGAATTACTTTAATAAAAATTATTTACTTTGTGTAAAAAGTCATAATTTTAGTTAAAACTTCATTTCTTCGGATAAATTTCAACGACTTTATTGCAAATTTATTATTTCGGGTTAAAAATTCTACTCTTTTGTAGCCCAGTATCTTACCTTAAGAATTCAATAATTTTAAAGAATATTAACCTATGTGATAGAAAATCCGTTAAGTTTACTGATAATTAGCTTTATTAAACTTTTTTGGTTGAAAAATTGAACTACTTGGTTGAAAATTTATGTAATTTGTTAAGGTTTTGTTGTTTGTTCTAAAAATGTATCTACATAGTTAGAAATGCAAAGATTTTGTTAAAATTTCTTTTTTTTTTTTGAAAATTATTCTTCTTCTTTGGAAATTGATCTTTTAGTTAAAAATTCAAAAATGTGATTGAAAATTTAACTGTTTTGTAGAAAATTTGTTTCTTTAATAGAAATTTATTTTTTTAATGAATATATGACTGTCATTTTTGTTTAAATATACGGCTATTTAGTTCTTTAAATTCAACTATTCGGTTTAAAATGTATGTAACTGATTAAAGTTCTTCTTTTTTTGTAAAAAATGCAACTATTTAGTAAAAAATGGATGTATTTTGTCAAAAATTTGTCTTTTTTAGTAGAACGTTATTGTTTTTTGTACAAAATTATAATCCTCAATTAAAACTAACATTTTTTTCATAAAAATTCATTTTTTCATTCAAATATACATTATGTTAGTTGTAAACTTATAAATTTATTTAAAAATTGAAATATTTTGTTGAAAATTTATGATTTCGATTTCAAAATTACCTATTCCATGTTTGTTGAGAAATATATATTTTTAAGTTAAAAAAATTCAACTGTTCGTATTTTTTGGAAAAAAATTAATCTTCACAGTCAAAAATTCGACTTCTTTTATATTTTCTGTTGGTGATTTATCTCTTTTTCTGGAAAATTCAACTATTTGGTTAAAACTTGAATAACTTTATTAATTCATAAGGAACGATAAGATATAATGGTCCCAAATGAATATTTATTTTTTATGATAAACATAAAAATGTAGATTCCTTTGCAGATAAGAAGGCTTCATTTTATCTGATTTAAAGATTGTATAAAAGAAATTACATGTGATTTAATAAATCTCTTTTTAATTTGTTATAAATTTACTGCTCTTTAATAAAATAGTTAATCGATTTTAAGAAAGGCTCTGCAACATCTGACATTTTTTATTACATTAATTAATGCAGGAAAACAAGCTCGGCTGTACATTAATGTAACCATTGGCGGTCCTTGTGCTTATTTTAATTGGGTTACTTCAGTGACCATCAGGGATAAAAAGTCATTTCTGTTATCTGGTTGCATGAGTATATAAGGTGTAGGGGGTCCAATATTGTACGCACTTTATGTGCCGTTATCGGCGATGTAAGCACATACCTTTGATAGTCGTTAGTGCTTTCAGAACTGCGTTTAATGCGTAATTTCAATTACAGCATGCAAATCGTTACTGTTACAGCGTGTTTCCCTTTGATTCCGTTCTTCGATCCACACCTTTGGACCCATTCAAAAACGTCGCCACGCTATTTTGAAAAAAAATGTCACGTCTCCCCTGTCTAGTCAAAAACAATCATACAAAGCTTGAAAAGCTATTGTGATCAAACTTGTTCTTCAATTTCATTTGTTTAAACATCTAAACTGAAACATAATGATTAAAATAACTTGAGAGTCAAGAATTATTTAAAAACAATTTAATTTAATTTCCATTTAAAAAAAAATTAATAAGAATCTGTAAGAAATGTTAAAGATTTCAACAAAATAGTTGAATTTTCAACCAAGAAGATTCATTTTCTGTCAAAGAAATACATTTTTAACGAAATAGTTAAGCAAGCTAAAAAATTGAATATTCGCAAAACTGTTCACTCCTCATCTTGGAGGGATGAATTTTCAACCAAAAATATAATTTTTCAGCTTTATAGTTGAATTTTCAATAAACGTAAACATTAATTTTTACTACAAAATATTTAAATTTTCACCCCTAATTTTTAATCTAACAGTAGAATTTTCAATCAAAAATTTGCATTTTCAACCAAAAAAATCTCTAACAAGAAAGATCAGGTTTGAATCCAAAAAGAGGAAATTTTCAGTCCAAAAAGATGAATTTTAAAAAAAAGTGGAATTTTCCATCAATAGATATTTTAATCAAAAAGGATTAATTGTCTTCTAACAAAAACGAATTCTAATCAAAATACATCAATTTTTACGCTCATAGGGATTTTTAACCATTAAGAGAGGTCCCTTAACTAATTAAATTAATTTTTAACTACGAAGTTTAACTTTCAACGGAGTAGTTGAATATTCAATCAAGATAATTATTTTTCTACCTAAACGAGAAATTTACAACAAAATAAACAAATGCTCAAGCCAATAATTGAATTTTTAATTAAAAACATTGAATTATCAACCTTAACAAAATAATTATAACTTTAATTAATAAAATGAACGATGAACCAAGTAGTGCAACTTTTAACCAAGAATTTGAATTTCGTACTAAAAAAGATTAATTTTCAACAAAAAACGAATAATTTTCATTCAGAAATGAAAACGTTAAATTTTCGGAGAAGAAAATTCATAATGCACCTGAAGTAATGAACTCTCAAGTGAAATTGATTTATAATAAAATATAATAAGATGATATATAATATAAAATATTTTAGTTTCATTTTGGTAATCCACTTATTGCAACATAAATAAACAAAATTTTTAATGTTCTCATATTTAAAAGAAAAGAGTTTTTTATAAATTTAGAATTCTTGAAATATTAATAAAAATTACATTTTTTATATCAGTGTTTTTCATAAAATTTGTTTTTTTCTATGGGAAGGAACACACCACTATATTTTTCAACCTCAAAAAATGTTTTACTTAGTTCTTCGGACACTTCAAATAAGTAAAGAAAGGCCAAATGAGCATCAGTAAAATTGTGAAGTTTCTGTGAACAAAAGAAAGGATTTGTGTGTAAGGCGTTTCTTTTTTTTTATTTAAATACGTCAAAAAATATATGTTTGTGATAATGATAAAAATTTTTAATATGTTCAAAAAATATTATTTTTATATCATTTCATATTATCATTTTCTATTAGAATAAGGGAAAAATTTTGACAATTTTGTTGGTAACAGAAATTCAGGGAAAGGACAAGAACTTTTAAAAAAATGGCCAACTGAATCACTTTTAGGCACGTTTTGTCTCAAATCTGGAGTACTTTGAAAGATTCAAAAATATTTTTATCCGATTACAATAATTTAAAGGATTTCAAATATTTTAGGGTATTTTAAAAATTTCAAAAAGTTCTCAAGAGTTTTAAAAATACCATGGGAATTCAAAAACTTAAACGGAATTTAAATATTTCATGGTATTTTTAAAAATTATGAGAAAATGTTTCCAGAGCTTAAAAACATGCAGGTTATTACAAACGGTTTTAAAGGATTTGAAATACCTTAGAGTATAAAAAAGATTTCAAGAAATTTAAAATTGATTTCAGTAATTAAATATGATTTACAAGGATTCGAAATGTTTAATGGCTTTCAAAATTGTAAGATATTTTTAATAGATTTTAATAACTTAAAGTGATTTTAGAGGACTTAATAGACGTTAGAGTTTTTAAAAAGACTCCACGATTCTTCCAGATGTTTCAAAAGTTTGAATGGATTTCAAAAGACTTAAAAACATTTAAAATATGTTAGGAAATTTTAAAAGATTCCAAGCAATTTTTTTATTGACTTCAATAATTTGACGGGGTTTCTAACCATTTTAAATATTAGATGATATATTAAAATATTTCAAGGCATTTTCTAGAGATTAGGAAGTTTGTAAAAATTTTGAAGAATTTTAGTGATTTTAAAGCATTCGATAATATTTGTATACGATTGTAAAGAATGTCCTAGAATTTTTGAAGATATATAAAACGCTGTATTTAGAGTGAAATAATCAGATTACTAAAAGTTAGGTAACATTATGGGGGGGGTAGTTAAATATAATTACGATAAATTTATGGGGGGGGGGGGCGAAAATTGTCAAAAAAAGCGACCGCGTGCCAGTGCGACGTAGATTTTGAACGGCCCGTTTGATGTATGTGTGTACCGTGTTAATCCTGACGCAAGAGACGTTGTTGTCTATATTTTCATATTGCGAACCTTCATCTTTACACTTATGGATGCCTTTCTCGGATTAAGAAATTAAGGTCGCGAGTGGCAGGAAATTAATTGCATAGCAAGTGAATTATCGTAATCGTCATCGACGGGGCCATCAATGATGAGGCAGTTTATTACGGAATAAAAATGACGAGAAAGTAAAAAATTTAAATATTTCCAGGCCACTGCAGACGATCAAATGTCTTTTCTAGCTCAGTTATTATTGGACGAGTGTAGATTAACTATATCGTTGATGACTATGTAGCCGATTCATTAAAATAGATGAAAACAATTCTTAGACTTTTTTACACATTTTTTCTGCATTCTCAGTTTTTTTCTGAAGTAATGCATGTATAAACTTGTTTCTCTAAGAGGATTTAAAAATACCCCAGATTTATTTAGACACTGGGTATTATAAACTATGATGATATTTTGTTGCGCGAGGTATTGATTAATTTTTTGTGTTGAATATTAACTAGTGTCGATTACTAGTCTATTATTTTTAGGAAAACGAGAAAAAATCTGCCTTAATCCGGATTTGAACTGGGAACGGCACTATAAATGAGTGGAACGTTAACCAGTGAAGCCACGTCTGAATTTATTTACCTTGAGAAACTGTTTTTAATGAATTCTTCAATCTGAATAATTTAGAGCGAACCAAAATATAAATTTAAAAAATGATGTTAATTTGTTGACCAAATTTTTTTCTCTTTCTCCAAGAATGATATACTAGTAATTGACTCTACTTAATGTTCAACATAAAAAATGCATTAATACCTTAGTCATGATCTGCTACAACCTCGGTGACGTAATTGGTTAACGTTCACTCATGTATAGTTGCGTTCCAAGTTCAAATCCGAGCTAATGCCAATTTTTCTCCTGATTCCAAAACAGTAGACGGGTTAACGACATTATTTAATATTTAGCATTTAAACAATGAGTATCATAATTTTCAATTTTGTGTTTGCTTATATAACGGAATTTTTCGTGTACCTAACTTATTTCTGAATGGTGTGAGTTAGATCACGGAAATTTTTGTAATACTGGGCAATGTGTTTCAATCTTTTATTTTAAAATTAAAAATTGTTTGATAAAACTTACTTATCGTAATGTATGTGTATTGTTAAGAAAAATTTTAGTATTTTGCACCTGTATTCTAGTGAAAGAATCTACTTTTCAACAATTCTTTTATAGGAACACCATAATAAAAAGGTTGTTCTAGAACGCCTACAATTTCAAAAAATAAATCTTCATAATATTTGCTCAGTCATCTTTGGGGAAAAAGTTTTTTCATGCTCGGTATATATCTTCATTATTTTAATTCGTCTAATATATTCAGAGTTACAAACTATTTAAATTTATTTAAAACTAGACTTTCTAATTAAGTTTGGATTCCCTAAAATTTGAATGTCTTAAGAAGTTACATTTAGAAGTTGACATCTTTATTCACTTCATGAAAAATAAATTTCAATAACATGTGCATTTCCTTTGGAGAGTTTAAAGTTTTTGTGAAAAAAATAAGACATAAGAAAAATTCTATAATTCTACAAACCAAAATGACACTACTGATGATGTAATTAAAAATTGAAAACCTTATCTTTGATCAAATATACTAAAGCTTACAAAAAAAATTATTTTAACAAGGTTTTTTGCAATTAAATTTTTCTTAGTATCGCTTGTTACCTATTTTTGCAAAATAGCTAAATTTCGATAATTGATCATTTATTAAATTATTTTTAAAATTAAAAAAGTACAGATGCCGAGAATTTTATCCTTAAATATATAAACCATGATTTATTAAAATGTAACAATTTAAACAAAATTGTTAATAAGCGGCATTAGGAACAAATTGAAAATATTCTTTACAAAATCTATTGTTTAAATTTTGGTTTTCGTAACTTTTAAGCTTTTTTTATACGAAAGAGATTTTTCTTTCATAAAACATGACTGATAATTCCATTTAAATTTTTTAAATTATTATAATAAAATCCCAGATACCTGATTTTTGGCTGGACCTGGAAGTTTTGGGAAAGTTGAAAATATCATAACTTGATGAAATTTAAAACGTGTATTTTCTGTAATTTTAAAGAACTTTAAATATGAGCTGGTTTTGAAACTTGCAGATGATTGTGGAATAATAAATCGGAAAAAATTGAAAATTGTAATCATGTACTACCTTAGGATCTACATATTAATTATTTAGGTATATTTTGAGTTAAAACCTTCGGCAGTAACTCAAATTTAAAGCTACCTATATTTCCTTAATTGAGAAAATATATAAAAGATTTTTAAAGGAATGTCGGATTCTCAATTAAATTGCAAAATTTAAATGTATTAATTTTCAGTTAAGTTACAGCAATAAAGTCATACCTGATTTTTTTTAAGGAGCGTAATATTATTAATGATTCTACATCATGCTTGTAGAGATACTTCATGAACGAAAAAGATTCTCGTTCAAGGAAAGATTTGAAGGCAACAAAAAACGTTGATAAATTCTTGATACATCTTACATATAACTGTTGTAATAAAATCAAGAAATGATTGATGAAATAATTTCCATAAAGGGATCCAGTTACTTTTTCAATAAATCAAAAACGCACAAATTCCAATATTGTGAATTTTTGCAAGAATGGTTATTCCTCTAAAAAGCTTTTAAACCCAGTGTAAATGTAGTTTAGATTATGTACCAAAATACTGCTTGAATTGTATGATAAATTGAAAATAAAGAGAATTAAAATGAATGACAAATTATTTTGTGAATACATCAGACTACATTTGAGGACTTCGAAAACAAAGGAATATATTTACTTATATAATATTTTAAGAAATGCTACAGCGAGTGATATATTAAGAAGTACAGATAAACCTCGGTGAGAAATGAATGTAAACATCCAGAATAACTTTTCTCATATAAAAAGTTCGAAGGTTTTTTTAACCTATTGAAAACAAATATTTTTCAGCTCTAAATGAAGAAATGTAGGATTTAACTTAAACACATCCTGTCTCCTCTAGCATCATCATTAAGAAATATGTTTGGTTGGCAGAACAAAAGTTTGGTTGTCCGAATTAAATTTATTGGTAACTATAGAAGCAACAAAACTGTTTGACCGAGCCAACCAAATTATTTCGTTGGGCCTTTTGGTCGATTAAACTTAAAAGCCTAGTATGCTTAAACATTTTTTTGTAGCGTTTGGTTCACAATTCTATTATTTGTTTGAAAATTTAATTCTCGTGTTGAAAATGCAACTATATTGCTAAAAAATCATCGTTTTATCGAAAGTTCAACTATTTTGTCAGAAATTTATTTTCTTAGTTCATGTTGAAGCGCTATGTTTTAAAATGTGTTTTTGGTTGAAAATTCAGGTATTTTGCTAAAAATTCTTCTTCCTTGGTAAAAAATTTAATCTTCTGGATTGAAAATAAAACCTTTTTGGACAAAAATTATATTGTTGGGTTTAAATGAGAACTTTTAAATACTTAATTGAGAATTCATATTTTTTGGTTGAGAAATCAATATATATTATTTGAAGTTGAACTACTTTGAAACAAATTTTTTTTGCTAAGGATTCATAATTGTAATTGAAAATTCAACTATTTGTTTTTAAATGAAATTTTATGTTAAAAATCGTAGTATTTTGCAGGAAACTCAACTTTTTGGTTCAAAAACTAATATTTTTGGGTTTGTAATTCAACTTTTTTACAGATGATTCGTCTTCGTTACTTTAAAATTAAATCATTTTGTTGAATATTCATGTATTTTTTTGAAATTTTTTTTTAGCAAACGTTAATCTTCTTGGTAGAAAATTTATCCTTTTTGTTCAAATTTTAGCAAATTTGTTGAAAATTATTATTTTTTTCTAAATTATTTTTGTATCTAGAAATTTATCTGAAACTTTATACTGTATATTGTTTTAGTTATAAATTCAGCTATTTGATAGAAAATTTATGTAACTTGTTGAAAAGTCATATTTTTGTGTAGAAAATTAATATTGCTTGTTGAAGATTCAACTTTTTTTGAAAACCCACTATTTCATTAAAAATTCATATATTTTATTAAAAATTCATCTCTTCTGATTTAAAAGTCCACAGCTTTCTGAAAAATTTAAATTTTCTACTTCAAAACAACACTGTTTGTTAAAAATTAGTCATTCATAGTAGATTCAACCATTTGATTTAAAAAGATTCTTTCTATGCTGAAAATTCAACTATTTGGTTAGAAATTCAATAATATTTTTGTTAAAAGCGTCATTTTTAATTTAAAAATTCATCGTTTATGCTAGAAAAAGTTATCCATGTTCAGGGGAAAATCGTCTCATTTATTCGAAAGTTTATCTAGTTGGCTGTAATGCAACTACTTTATTGATTGTTTTTAGTTGAACATTCATCTTTTGTGTTTAAAATTCATATCTTTTGGTACAAAATATTTTTTGTTTTAAAATTCAGCTGTTGGGAACGTCAAAAAGATCAAAATTGTTGAAATAGTTTATTGATGGCCCAAAACTGAAAAATTGCCGTTTGATAAAAAAGTGGCTTGGCGCCGCCCGGCCATCGAAAAATGCACCCTGGCGGCTAGTGATGCATATCGATCATTTTTGGACAGAATAGAGATTTGCTTGAAACATGATTAGATGGAACTAAACTGTAATAGAGATCAAGAGTTGGTGATAAAAAATTCGACCGAGACGATACGATCATCTTGACTGCGGGTTACTTGATCGTTCGTCTCGATGTGATGAGTGCTATGTTCGAGGTTTTAATTTTCTCTCGACCTGTACTTATAATGTGTATCGACTGTGTGATATCCTTTGGTATGAATAAAATGCACTCAGAAAAATGTTTGTTTGAGTCAAATAATAAAATTTGTTTGAATTCATATCATTGAATCAAACAATTTTTTGCTTTAATTAACGAAAGGTTTGTTTAATTGTAAGAGATGGAAAATATTTGCACTGTGGATTGTAACAAATAATTTTTTTAGTGCAATTTTTTGGATTTAGATAAAAAATTGGCTTTTAATAAACAATGCATTTGTTTAAAATCTGTTTATTCGAATTGATAAGAAACTTTTTTTGATTCAAATAAAAAATACAATAGAAAGCAGTACTAGAAAGTGCCGCTAGGTGTGCTAAAGCACTGTCGGCGGTTCCTTGGGTACAAACCGAGAACCTAAATTATTTGATCCTATCATGGATTTGATGGCATTGGGCTTTTTTGCGGCGTTTTGTTACTCTAAAGTTTCTTATTTACTTTAAAACTTCAAATTAATAGAAGAATGGACGCAATATCTCTAGTGTTGGAACTACATGAATTTTTGAGCTTTTAGGTTTTGGATATTTTTAATCTATTATATTTATTGTTGTATACCTAAAAGCAGGTTTCGCCTCGTTCAGAGTGGAATATCTGCGACCAAATATTTAAAATTATATTTTTTACATACTATGTTCTCCGTAACGTTTTCTTTTTCTCATTTGCATTTGCAGCTGTCAGTTCTCAGCTTTCGCAGATATTTCACTCAAAACAAAGCGAAGCTTTACAATTCAGCGTACGCAATCCCCTGAACTGTGTCCGAAAATTCGAGTGTCATTTTTCATTCGCGCGCACATTGTCGTTTGGTCTCCTTACTATTAATCCATGATATATTTAATTCAAATGCCTGACTCTGGTTCATTACTCATTATTCTAATTTATGATTGTTTAATTCAGAAATGAGAAGCACAGAGTTAGAAATTAACCAGAATTAAGCATTCGGATTGTATAAATTCCTGCTTTTACGTATACGACGATAATTTTGATTAGCAATGAACATATTATCGAGCTCATACATTATTTTTATGAAAAATGCTCAATACACCAAACTATCGCTTTCAGTCCAGTGTCGGGGGTTGCCTTTAAATAGCCTTAGACTGATCTATGTCCTAACTGCCCTCGCCCTGTTCCTCTGTGAAACTGCGCGAGACATCACTACTAGGAAAGCCAAAAACGGGGTGACTGAAAGCGAGAGGTTGGTGTATATATGCAATGTAAACAAGAATTTTACCTAATTTAAAACTAGTTTAATTAGTTAATTAATTACCAGTTCAATTTAAAACTAGTAATTTAAAACTAGTCTTGTACCAACAATAGAAGTAAAATGTAATGATATAGCCATTAGATGGTAGAAAAAAAGATTAATAAATAGACAATTAACTTATAAATTAAAAACACATAATAGTGTGGTAGCTAAAGCTTATGCTCTTTCAAAAGTGCATAAACCAAATCTTAAATGGAGACTAATTGTGTCTACAGTTGGATTTCCCTCTTATAACTTAGCAAAATATATATCAAATGTTCTAAAACCTATTTCAGGAAACACAGAATCCTTTGTCAAAAATAGTTTGGATTTAAAAGACACTTTCAAGAAAATTAAGGTTCCTTTAACACATTCTATGGTTTCATTAGATATTGTCTCTCTGTTCGATAAAATTCCATTAGATCTGTCTTTGGATTGCAGAAAGGAAAAATTAAAATTAAATTATAATCTAACCAAAATAACAAAATCTGAATTTTTATTAGCTACCAGAACTGTTTTTAATAACATGGTTTTCTTATTTAATGGAAAATATTATAAACAATTAAGTGGTTGTCCTATGGGGTCTCCATTGTCCCCTATAGTTTCAAATTTAGTTTTAGAAGATTTAGAGAAAAGAGCCTTAAAAAAGTTAAATTTTGCACCTGTTCTATATAACCGTTATGTTGATGACGTTTTGGCTATATTGTTGCTACTGATAAAATTAGTGATTTCGTGAATGCTTTTAATAGTATAGAAAATTCCTTACAGTTTACATTCGAACTTAAACAAAATAACTTAATAAATTGCCTTGATATGCAGATTATTGAAACACATCATGGTTATTTAATTACCAATCGGTACAAAAAACCATCATGGTCGGGTATATATCTCGATTACAATTCACATAATTTATTTTGTGAAAAGGTTGGTGTGATAAAAGTATTAATTGATAGGTTTATACAGTTTAGTGATATTAATTTTAGAACAAAAAATTTGGAACAATTAAAAATTACATTAGTTCATAATAATTATCCGCTTTCTATGATTAAAAGTATTAT